>MU932770.1:0-11692 GCA_036418165.1 Cooperia oncophora | reverse complement strand
AAATAATGTTGATCATCCGTTCAGATGAAAGAAAAGCCGAATACTAGGCGGGTATTGAAATGTGTGGAAAAAGGTAAGCGCGGTGGAGCCGCGCCCGCCCGGCGAAGCCGTGCTGTATCTCAGAAAAAGGCGCGTCGGCGAAGACGGCTGGTTACACCAGAATCGGGAGGGTAAACTGCACATCAGCTATCACATTCGAATTAGGCCGAATTGTTGAAGCCGTATAATAGTATATTTCAATTTAGACGAGGAAAACACCCGGTTTCGGCCAAAATTCCTTGGTAGCAAGTATGAGTTGATTAGCAATGATCGAAGGAACTACAGGGAAGGAGTGTTCCGGACTGCGATCTCAAAGGTTAGACCGGCTGGACACATGTCTAAATGGCCATATAAGAGATCGTGAAAATGTGCGAAATGGGGGACCATACCGCGACAGTCGGGAGGGCGTGACTTCGTTCTTTACTGGAACTTTATTGGCTTTGACTGCTTGTTTATGTGATTTGATTTCTCCTGCGAAACAACTGTTATAAAGTTTTATATAGGACTAACCATAAGACAAGATTACAATTACCCGAGAACGGTATTCCACCAGAAGCGCAACAGGTGTCATGGTCAACTGATATACGCAGCCATACCCTCCCCATCTTCGTGCGCTCGTTGTTAGCTGGTCAGAAAAATTCCAGATCTCAGCCACGACGTGAAAAAGGAGATGATCGGCTCAAGTCCCTCCTTATTCCACCAAGAGACATGAAAAGACTGAACCAACTAAACGACGTTGGCTAGAAAAATAATACGAAATCTGATTTGATATCGTCGCAATCAGACGGTGCGGTGACAGTAGGGGCGGAATGAGCCTGCCTCCGGCCGCCATGTTCTATATAGATGATCTGAATAGGTGGGGGTGGGGAGAGGTCGGTCGGTCAAGTAATACCAGACCTGTCGTTTGGGATGAACATGCCAAATCATTACGTATCTATCCTTCTCGTCAGTTCCAACAGTTAGGGCCGTAAGGGATTGGGGGGGGGGTGTACGGAGACCTCGTTTCTGGGAGGGGGGTCGTGAGACACCACCATTTCACTCATCACGCTACTGTGCCCTGGTTCAGGAGGTCGCCGTGGAGACCAATTTCCAGACGAATTGATGATTAGGCCTCAACTTCGAAAACTGGACAGTAAAGGGTAAATAGTGCTGTGAATGAGTGACAAAAAGGATTAGATACGCATCGATTTATTTCCGCAGTTATGCAATCCTCCACGTATTTAATCGATTTCTTCAGCTGTGCAGTTCTTGCTTTCTTCAGTTCGTCAATACTTCACAGATAAGTGACGGGGAGGACATGAGGAGAGCCGTGCCGACAGCAGTACAAAGGCTGAAGAAGCATGAAATGTTTCCTTAACACATTCCGGACCGACGCCTATTTCGCGTGGCATTCACGTGTGACCGCGGCCTTTTTCGATGCGAGGCTGGCGTGACACACATGGTGTGTCATGCGGCCACACGGGGCAGGTTTTCAGACGCGATTTTTTCTCCTTGGTTACTTCACACGGAAAATTTGCATTTGGGGGTTCTTTCACATGCCAATTACGAATATGACATTCATTTTTGGCGCTGGCGCCATTTGGCGCCACTGGGCGCCGATTTGGCGCCACGATCACTTTTTGACGACTTGTTGTTGATAGTTTGGGTGCCGTCATGTTTGGTCGAGAGCATCAGAACGTCCCTTTTGTCCTTCCACTTTAGCACGGTGATGCCTGTTCCATTTTGTCGAGCGAATTGTTCGCCTCTTCTTAACTTTTTGTAGAGCACCTCTTTCGGTACACCTTTCCTGTTCTTGCGTACCGATCGGGTGAGTATCCCGGACGAGCAGTTCTTCCGCCAGAGAAATTGAGGTGTAATAGTTATCGGTGTAAATGCATCTTCCGCTGTCAAGTAATCCGTCCATCAGCTTCAATACAATGTCCCCAGCTACCGATCCTTGCCGGTTGATGTCCTTACCGGCATACACTATGAAGCGACACGTGTAGCCTCCTTCGCATGCAGAGCTTGAAAAGCTTGAACCATACCTGTGCCTCTTTCCTTTCACATACTGTCGGAACAACACACGGCCTCTGAATGGAACTATGCTCTCATCAATACACACGTCTCTACCAGGGCTGTAAGCACCGGAGAAGGACTTGTTCAAGTGTTCAATAACACCAGCGATTTTGTAAAGTCTGGTTGATTTATCCGCAGTTTCGTTATCCGCGAAGTGCAGCGAGTTCAAAATCTCAACAAATCGTGCTCTTGAAATGTACTGAGCACATAGAGACTTGCTGTAAACGGCCCTTGTTGACCAATATTCTTTCAAGTGCGCTCTTCGTTCGATTCCCATGTGGAAACAAAGGGCCAGAAACTTCCAAAATTCTGCTTCGCTAACCGGCTCAAATGCATCGTTCTTAGCCGTTCCATATCTATTCGTCTCAGCCAAAATCAAGTCAACAAGCTCTCTGTTGACAAAGTAACGCAAGAAATCGACAGGTCTCTCCAAGTGAAGTAAGGTGTCATCTTTCACGCCATAATTGTCTGTGAATGGGATCGTGTCGTGGGGTAGAATAGTACTGCTCCATGTATTACCTTCTTCTTGTTCTTCTTCATCCTCACTTTCATCTTCATCTCCAACCTCCTCTTCTTCACAAACAGCAATCGGCACGACTGGAACATCCACTTCGCCACCGTCTTCCAAATCCTCATCGCTATCCAAGAGAAGTCGATCAAAACTCTCATCCAAATCATTCAAGCTCACTAAAAGAACTGCCAATTACAAAATTCAGAAACTCGACCGGAGAAAACACAAGAACTTCATAGGAAGTATGACTGTAACCTGCCTTGAGAGGCCATTCCTTTGGAAATGAGCGGTTCACCACGAATTTCGTAGAGAAATGCTGCTGCTAAACTAACGTCGCCGATAGCTTAGATAGTGTTCACACTACGTCGCGAGCGCACACACCGTCTGCACTCTCTCAGTCTCTGCGCATTGGCAAGTGCCTCCGTACGATGGTCGGCTATCGATTTTTCGGGATGCCGTTTCCGCCGATTCTCCGTCGCAGAGTATGAACAGATCCACATCTGATTTCAACGGAGCGAAACACTAATAAGAGCCCTCGCTAACCTCCAAATGCATATCTATGTCGATTTCCGTGAAAGATGTCATAACGCCAAACTGGCGCCAAACTGCGTCAAATAGCGCCGGCTTCAAGAATGTATCTCAGTTCTGTGAGAGAAACCCTGATCATCCCTCAAACCCATGTTTCCGCGATTGGATATGGTGCAAAAGGTCGCGGCGCCAAACTGGCGCCCAGTGGCCAAATTAAGTGGACGCTATAAGAGTATGCTAAATGATGATCGGGACAGTGACTAGCCCCAGTTGATCAGTCTATCAGCTAACTGTTTCATGTGCGATGTATTTATATAGCATGACGGTCTTGTGAGTCGGTCACACTTCAAAAAAAATATTTGTTGGAGCTTTTCATGGCCCAACCATACAGAGGAATTCGTACCCCTACAAGGATATATAACAACTAAGAAGTTCGTGCAACAGTCAAAATATAAGAAAATTTTAGCCTCTGAAGATCATGACACACCATGTGTGTCACGCGGCCACAGGGAGCAGACAAGTGTGACACACCATGTGTGTCATGCGGTCCGGAATGTGTTCAAAACGACTGGGACAAGAAAACCCTGCTGAAAGGAGTAATGGCCAATGTGGAGTACCTTAGTTGCGAGCCATGCGAGAATAAAAAGGATGTGCAATTACCCGGCCGTCAGATTAATTAATTTAAATTAAATACCCTTCGTGTATTTACGTACCATCCTATCACATTTACAGGTTTAATGATAAATTTCTACGTCACAGATGTCGCACCTATGAGAAACATCGAAAACGATTGCAGTACACTCACAAACAATTTGGCTGCACGGCACTGGAATGATTGCAGTATACTCATATGTCTGCCATTAAACAAGGAAAAACATGAAAAGCAAAAAATCACTCATAAAAAAGGAAAAAACATCAAGAAATTGAATGCAGCAACTACATAACGAAAGCCTGGCAATGTGCCAAGCTTTCGCAACACAATGTTTTTTTCCTGCCAGTGTGCGACGAATCCACGCGTACCCAGCCACGAAAACAGGTACGTAGTCTTTCGAAAAATTCCGGTCCTACACATAGTGGCTTATCATCGAAACGAATTTCATGCTCGTAAACAGGTCATCATCTACTCCTGCTAGCAACATTTCACCAAGATTTTTGAGTCTTTGGGACAGTAACAGTTGAATAGTGCCCATACTTCTACACACTTTTGCTTTTAACATAACTTCAACATCAACATACTTCTACATATAATACACGCATCTGCATTACCATCTGTTAGACAAGATTGCTAGTTGTTCATCATTTACTGTACGAAATTCCGTAACAGAGAAGGCAATTCGGGGATATACCTCGCGGCACGAGGGAATTATCATAGAAAAATTGGGCACCTACCGACTCCCCAGTTCCATCCGAATTGTGCTCCTCTCTGAATTGCTGTTCTTAGGTTCTTCACCGTTGTAGTGCAACCTCAGATAGACACGAAATGCAAGGTGCATTTAAATTTCGTAGCTAATGGCCAACGGCAATGCTTCTGCATATTTCAACTGAAAGCAACTCAAGCTGGAGCGTGATGCACTCCAGCGCCCGTATGCTACACTTCCCCGCAGTGAGGAGATTTCCCCCGGTAAAGCTCCTTTCTTTGCTATTATCTCAACCAATGCCCCCTCGTCTCTCTGCTTCTGCCCTCTCCGCATTTATGTCTCCCCCACTCTCACGGAACGATATTTGCAGTCGTCATCCGGGTAATTGATTAGTCGGTCAAAGAGTCGCAGACGCGGTTGCGGCGCGTCACTTACCCAGGCAATTGCGGAGCTGTTTCCATCCTGTTTAGGTATCTCCCTAATTTTCACTGTTTTTGGCTGCTTTTCTTAAGGTTAGTTGTTCCTTGTCTTCACAATGTAATTGTAAATTATGATTGAAATTTCTCTGATTTTCGCGAACGCCTTTTGACCTGTGGAGGTCGGGCCCTGCCCTTTGACCTTAACCATGTAGATTGGAGACGATTTTAGCTTCTGATGCGAAACGGGCAATGCGAACTGTGCCTCGTCCAATGTATACCCCCTTCCTCCCTTTTTCTTCCATAAAAAGATGCTTTTGTAGTTTTCCCCACCGACTACCCTCGCAATTCTGCGCAGATGCCAGAAAAGCATTCAAGGGACTTTTTGTGCGAAGAGGGACTAATGGGACTAACGATGTTTGTCCAAGTAAAAGAGCTTAGGAGTGGGTGGATCCCTGTTCCCTGCACTGTAATCTCATTCACGTTACCGGAATCCCATTTTTGTACAGTCTCTTAAACCCTTTCGATTTCCTGGCAGACTTACCCTTATTCATTTCAATCCGCTTTAGAGGCAAGTGGTACGAAAAATCTCCAAGCGTGTACGATCAATACGCCTAGCAGGACGGAATTCGGCCCATTTAAGCAGGCACTGCGTGGCGCCTTTCCCAACAAAGGTATCCTTATAGCGCCCTATCAAGCTGCAACCTAACGACTTGACGCCCTCCTAGGCCTTCGTTGGAAGGCAATTTCGCAAGAGTTCCCCGCTGGTATCGTGCCAATAACCACAATGGTAGAATGCAGCAACGCAGCCGCTTCATATCAATCCCTTCGCTTCATACTGTACATCGAAAATAAAACGATACGAGCACCAGCATCGGTCGGACATTTGTGGGCAGGCGGCGGGTGGGCGTGCGGGAAAATCGTCACTGTAGACGACGCCTTGTTCCCCCACCGGTTGGATTTTCGTAAAAGCAATGATTGCATTCTTCAAGTTTCTGCGAAGGCACGTCGATCCAAGTATGTTTCGTAAACTTGTTTCCTATTATTAACATAGAGTATGTTGTATCTGAGCAGATGCCGGAGAACGTAGAAGAGAGCTGGCAAAGGAGGCGGGTAAGTCTTTGCGACATTACTTGAAGAATCTGAAACAAGAAGAACGGTCAGCTGCATCGTTCAAAGGGTAATTCCTGCAAGGAAACCCGTGAAGGTAGCGCTCACAAGAACTTCAAACCAAGCTTATTCATTCCATTTTTGGTGCTCTCTAGGGCTACGTGGTGTATGCTGCGATGCGGGCGGTTGTTGACCACAGTGTCATCGACAGTATAATCGAAGACATAATGAAGAAATTTCTCCAGGAATGCAAAAGCTCTGCTTCACGCAGAGTATAATTTCGTAATGAGGTTAGCAGATAAAGCTATCCTAAACATAAAAGAAGAGTTGTAGCACATACAACGTCACCGTATTACAGCGCTCTGATAGCCTACATAATGGTTTGCAACGCCACAAGAAATGAGGCCGCCTACAAAACCATTTGTGGCAGTGTTATGGAGGTGAATACACAATCGATGGGTCTAATCAAGCATACAGAAGAGTGAAGGACTACTGGGTGGAGTTTCCTTCTATGCTCCGCACAAAGGTGTGCTATGAGGTGTTTCCTGGCCAGCAAATCAGATCTTTGTAGGTTGCACGCTTCCCGAACCCTAAACAGCGTACAATGTCGCGCGAACTGACGACATGCAAAAGTGGTCTTTTCGGGCTTGACAAGAAGTCGCATCGGTGGTTGCAGTACTACAGAAAACTTCGTGCTAGGTATGCCACTACTAACATTATCAGAATCTCCATAGCGCCGATTGTCTTTAGCCTTGTGAGCCAACGTGATGACATCAGCCGCGAAGAGGACATGTTGTGGAGCGACATGTCCGTGTCGCACTCGTCTGTTTCTCCTCTTCTGAGACGCTTCTTCATAATTCTCAACTGTGAAGAAATGGCTATCACATGCAATGCGGTCTGTGAGGATTTGTCAATGAATGAATCATTCGATTTCAAGGGCGAGACATGCAGCAAGCACTTGCACAATTCGACAACTACATGGCTCAAAGGAAAGGAGATACATGGACCCAGCTGATGCAAATGTAGCCATGTTGTTGGGTTAGCCAGCATTTTGCTATCATCGTCTTCTGAGAGGAACACTCACATCATTGGTCACACCCTAAAAATCCACTACGTGGACGATTTCGTAGAGCCTGTTGTGAGAGCATACCGATGTTTACGGGCGATGGCCAAAGGGCAGCAAAACTTGAACGAGAAGGAAGTGTTGGCGGTCAAGCGACGCGTGAAATTCAGGGGTATGAACGGTCACATGGTATATCTCGCTCATTAGCTTTTGACTCTTCAGATTTCATGACGGACGAATTGTCAGAGGCGGAGGCAGAGGAGGACTGTGGACCTCGGGAACCGGTTTCCGGAAGGAGAGAGCGAGGATCCAGAAGAATCTGACGGTGATGACGCCGACTATGTTCCCTCAAAGCCGATAGGTACTGATTGAACACCTTAAAATGGCGTTTCATCTACTTCGTCGAAATATTATGTAGATCTGACTGCCATATGTTCAGTTGGAATATGTTCATTCCTCAACACCGAGTATAGATGCAAGCCAAGTTGTTTGAGGATGCTGAAGGAACTCGTGATTTTCGCAAGGATAGGAGCGACCCTGTTCGCATTATTGTTTTGGACATGGATTATGAGTGAGTTTGACCCCGGTTGCTCACACAATTTTACTTATTCCACATTTCACCATAGTGACTGTTTGTATGTGTTCGACATTCAGAAGAAATGTCGCGAAGCAGTCTGTGGTACGAAGAAGGAGTCAAATGACCGACCAGAGAGACGGAACTCCGACTCATATCCGGAAATTTGAGTGCAGACCTACCTCTTCGCTGAAATAGAAACATATAGACAGTATTATTACACTGTAATAAATTGTATCAGTTTTGATGTCGTTGTTGTAATCTCAGTTTGGCTTAAAGATGGAGCGCTATACAACAGAAAACGGGCCGGAAGTGGAAGAGATGCTCAGCGTCCACCTAGAATGTGGATTCAGTGGTGTGATCAAAATTTGAGGTCAATCGGTTAGGTTTGATGCGAGATAGAGACCCATGAACATGGGGGACCAGCGCCGTGGAAGAAGGGCAGTGCAGCCGTCGACGGATCGCACGGGGTTCAACCTCGCGCGCATCGGCGGCCTGAATCGCGCACGGGGTTGAAATTTCGACGCGCATTGTTGGATGGTCTTTGTGAGGAATGAGCATTACCGTGGGATTCAGCGACCTCGATTTGCCTAGCGAGTTGAGAGGGAACGCCGCTTTTGGTGGGAAAATTTTGTTTGCTTTCACTGTTTGCAGTTCTTTTTGAGTTTCTTTCTGGTTTTTACGCGTAACCATGTATAACAGAAGACATCCGGCAGTAATAGAGAGATTATCTGTATTATCTGGAGATAGCGAAGGATGCGGTATAAACTAGACTGCATGTAAACGTAACTGTACCTCCAAGATACAGAAGAAACTAAAGAGACTAGTTGACGTCACATAGAAGCCATGTTCGCTCCCTCTTATACGACTGTCCCGAGGTGCTACATCGCGGCCCCCTCTCGCCAGTGCTTTTGTGAGCGAACATCAATCGAATACCTGAAATCATGTAGAACATTTTGGAAATGATGTCTAAAAGACACTGAAAAGAAAACTACGGAAGGCTGTTCCGCCTCGAAAACAGACTGTCAAAGGGTGCGAACCGGCTCATCGCCATCATCCTCCATTGCACCAGAAGACTGTTTTTGCTCCTTTCAGTAGAACTACGCATGTGCATTCACCGCACACTGAAGTTACTTGATGCCCAAAAATTTACTGCAGCCGCATGCACTCTCTAGAAATGCAAAAAGAAATAGTACTGAAATCGCGTCAAAACAGCCGGCGAGATTGGCTTTAGGCCGGTCTCGCCAGCTTTTTCCCTTTTCCCGTAAGGCAAAATAAAGAAAACCAAGATTAATGAGCCGAAACTTCGCAGAGTAGGGTAGCCGTGGGCGCCCAGTTCAACGGTGCCATTCGTTATGCACGGCGCCCTATCAAGCTGCAACCTGCCGACGCCCGCCGCGCCCCAGCCCATAAACGTCCGACCGATGCTGATGCTCGTATCGCTTCATTTGCGAAGTACAATATGAAGCGAAGGGATTGATATGAAGCGGCTGCGGTGCTGCATGGATATATGAGTACATACATGCAGCCGTATCTACCGTAGCGGTTATTGGCACGATGCCACGGGAACTCGTCCGAAATTGCTCCAAGTCGTGTAGAACGAAGGCTTTTTGCTGATTTCTAGCCGCTTCACTTCGCTTTTTGTCATTTCCCACTAAATACCACCTTTGCTATCATTTTCACCGAGTACCAAATCATCGTACCTTGCGCCTGTGGACTTTATTTGCTGTGAGTTTTACAATTAAAGGCAGTTGGCAATCCGATAAATCACGATAAATCCCCCAAGGCGACTAGGATCAATACTCCTGGCAGGATAGAATTCCGCGACCCTGGGCAGGCGCTGCATAGCGGTTTCCCCGAGGAAGGTGCCCTTATAAGGGCCCTATCAAGCCACAACTTTACGTCCCAAACGCCCGCCACGCCCGCCCGCCCACAAATGGACGACCGTTCCTGACGCTCGTATTCATTCATTTGCTAAGCAAATTATGAAGCGAAGGGATTGGTATGAAGCGGCCGTGATGCTGCATGCATACATGGGTACACATATGCAGCCGTATCTTCGGTAGCGGTGATTGGTAAGATGCCTACGGGAAACTCGTCCGAAATCGATTTACAAGTCACTGAGAACGGAGGCTTTTTCTTCGCAGGATTTTGACCGTTTCACTCCGTTCTTTCGCCATTTCCCCACTATACAGCGCCCTACTAGCATTTTAGGCTAAGTAGGAAACCATCGTGCCAACTGCCTTAAATTAAATTTTCAGGTTTTCACACTGGTTCAAATTCACTACTGATGTACCACTTGCTTGAGTAAACTATATCCGCAGTCCGACTATCGAACGCATTACGAGAGCCCTGAGCATCGTGCAACCGTACAGAGCACCTCCACCACCATAACCACCACCTGCTCAATGAGATGGCATTCCCATCTGGTCATTGAAACTGTCCCTTGCACTAATATTTCTACTTATTTCCGTGTTTTACTACTTACTTGCGGCTTTTTCCTAGAGCGATTACCGTACTGTATACGGTATAGTTGTTGCTGTTATTGATTGCCTGTTGAATATTTTTCGGTTAAAATCTACCCGTCTGACTATTTTCATAGTATACAGGGGGGGGGGCAATAAAAAAGTCACTTTGATCGAGTCACATATCAGCAAAGTTTTCGCAGCCCAGACAGAGGACGTGGATACGAGTACCAGGGCGGAAGATACCCAAGATGTTCCTCGATAAGCAGGAGCTGGCTCTTGCCCATCAACTTCATGTACACCAAAATATGAAGTCATCTCCAGTAGCAGTCTGACTGGAGAAGACCTTTGGAATTCATGTCACCTCCAAACAGCTGCGAAACTTCTAGTGTGGAGTCACCCATGGGTAGCTACCTGGAGACCAGTACTCTCGATCTGGAAGACCTCCAACATCGAGCAGCTCCGTCAACGTCGCTACGGTCTAGGACATCATCACCGCATTCGCCAAGGCACATCACATCCTCCCTACATATCGTCGCCCGTACCCTACTTGGAAACTTTGTACTGCTACAGCATTGGGTGCCACCACATGGAATCGAAGGGCGTTGGAGAAACTCTCGCCTACTTGGAATGGAAGGGCTGAGTACCTAAAGAAGATGGAATATCCAAGTAGGTCACCTGACCTGAATCCCCTCAATTACCCGGTTCGGGCGGAGTTCAAGGTGGTCTACGGTGGCGGAGAAATCGACTATCTCGCTGATCTCAGGCACCACATCGCGGTCGCGTGCCAGAATCTCTCGATGGCGCTCGTCCAGAAGGCTGTGGCGGAGTGTCATGATAGTATTTAATATGCTCTTCAATATGGTGGTGGAAATGTCCGATCAGAATTTAATAAAGTGTAACTTATAGCGCCTCGAAAGTCAAGGAAGAAAAGTGACTTTTTTATTGGCCCCTGTATACTTAACTCCATTGTTGCCAGACCGATACCCATTGCCACCATTACGTTGTTCATTCCTATGCAGTTCTATGTACTCCGTCAAGTCCGTAAAAATCTGTGATCGGATCTCTTAAATCGCTCCCAGAGTTCACGCGCACACATTTCATCTTCATCATTCCATCGCACAAGATCCCTGTGAGCGCCTATCGCGTTCCGGTCACGCTTCGCGACCGCAGCGCCCGTAACGCTGAGAACCGCCGAGGGGTGAAGTATGTGCGCTAAGTTCAAGGAGTTAGAGTGCTGTAACCGTGTGAGCCCCCTCAGTTATTTTTCGTGCACTTTTTGACTTTCTTCCAGCTCCATTACTCAAATGTCCATTAGCAATAATAACTAGTATGCCTTGGTGAGTACGAATCACACCGTATATTATGGATGTGATTGAATACTGATAGTCGTTATGTATATGTAATATATGATATATTTTTCATTTGCTGATAATGATAAGTGTCGTTATCGATTTATAAATTTGACCTAATCTGAAAGAAGGTTTTGTAATAAGGAGCCACAGTATCCGGTTCATTTTGTATGTGATTGTGTTCGCATCCATCTGCCCAGTTTTGGCTATTTCTGACCCTG
>MU932764.1:0-11941 GCA_036418165.1 Cooperia oncophora | reverse complement strand
GTGCGGGATACCACAAGTCCTAGTTTTAGTCACGCCCACTACAGTCCTCTTCATTGCAGACCGGTGGGGCGGCTGAGCCGCGCTGCGCGTGACTCGGCTGTGACGCGACTGTCATGACAGTCGCGTCACAGCCGCGTCACGCGCAGCGCGGCTCACCCGCCCCACCGGTCTGCAATGAAGATGACTGTACGTTCATCTCCATGAAATCGACATTAGTTCACTTCCACAGCGAAGGCACTCAGTCTATCACGATCTGTAGTCTATCACAGCTTCTTTGGTGACTTGCCAAGGGTACTGATATTGCTAAGAGACCAGAGATAGTGGCAGACCCTCATGGATTGTGCCCTTGTCTACATGAGCACACTTTACAAATACGCCTACTGCAGGCACAGTCTTGAATATAGTTCGTGCTTTCGTGCTCAGGAAATTTTTCAATGTGGTCCGCCAACGAAAAGTTGCATTGATTGGGCGCCTGGTGCAAAGAGAGTTGGCCAGCCCAGATTTTTCCATAGTAAATAATTGACTTACCTCACAATTGCTCTCTAAACCAGGTTTTTCGATCCAATCTCCAAAAAAGCGCTTTGTGGGACGGCTTGAATTGTATGCGTACCGCGTTTGTGGCGTTCAAGAAAGCGCGTGTCCCACGCGGCCAAAAAGTAAAAACGCGCGTTGTCGTCAACGTGTTAATCCATGTATAAGCTCGAAGGATGAAAAAGAGAAACAACAAGGAACTTGCCCTGAATAAAGCTCCCACGCTTTAAAGGCAGTTGGCACGATGGTTTCCTACTTAGCCTAAAATGCTAGTAGGGCGCTGTATAGTGGGGAAATGGCGAAAGAACGGAGTGAAACGGTCAAAATCCGGCGAAGAAAAAGCCTCCGTTCTCAGTGACTTGTAAATCGATTTCGGACGAGTTTCCCGTACGCATCTTGCCAATCACCGCTACCGAAGATACGGCTGCATATGTGTAGTACGGCTGCATATTTGTACCCATATATGCATGCAGCATCACCGCCGCTTCATACCAATCCCTTTGCTTCATAATTTGCTCAGCAAATGAATGAATACGAGCGTCAGAAACGTCGTCCGTTTTGTGGGCGGGCGGGCAAGGAAGGCGTTTGGGACGTAAAGTTGTTGCTCAATAGGGCGTTATAGAGGTACCCTCCTTGGAAAAGGCTTCACGCAGCGCCTGTCCGAGGTCACGGAATTCTGTTAAGCCAGTTGTACAAATTCTACACCTGTATAGCGATTTATCGTGCCAACTGCCTTTAGCTTGTTTGTGTCCTGAATTCGAACAGAAATTACAAATGAGAAGCCATCAACTTTGGTCCTTGCTTCCCTGAGCCGAAAAGATAGCTTTCGTACCAGAAAGCAATTTCTGCAATTTAAAAAAAGCACGCAAACCAAGGCCGATTCTTTCTAACAGTGTTCGGAAGCTGCTCAAGTAGTAGCGCTGGGCGCGCTCTGACCTGTACCGACGATCGCGCGATCGCTACGATCGCCGCTGCTGTCGCGAAGTATTAAAGCTGCCTTAGCCACCGATGTCGCGGATTTAACATCGGTCATCCCATCCCTCACCCTCACATCCCTGAGACGTGAAAAGATCAAAGTCAGAAAGGATTCAGCAAACCACTATGTCTGTATAGAATGCTTTTGCAAACTTGAAGATATTTCCCATTTAATACACATTTCAGGTCGAAAAGAGTAATGGTACGTTTGGGCCTGAATATATTTGGGTGCAGCTCTTTCAGTCATTATCAGTGCAGAGGGACTATTGGGTAACCGTTCAGTAGAGGAGGGAAAGCTGCACAAACGGTCTAAACTTTTGCTCCAATAAGATCAAGTAGAAATTGGTGCGCCTCCGCTTATAAATGCAAATCAAACCGAAATCGTACCGTCACGCTTTGCCCACTCAAGCCCACCCTTAGCCCAGGAGGACGGTTCATCAGGGTCAGGGAATGTTCAGAAAGATTATATGGAATGTCGAACAGCCGTAGATGAAGATGGTGATGGTAAGTGGTACTGTCCCAAGAGCATTCTCTGAAGGATAAAGATAAACTAGTTTTTTTTCCTGGTCCTACTCAAGCTGAGCTCACAATAATCACATGATTGTTCTGACATGATTGTTCGTCATCGTTGCCAGGCAATGTGTTTACTTCCTTATGCCTAGAATGCTGTAGGGGTGGGCGGGCCGAACAGGATTTGAAGACGAGACTCCGTTTTCGTACTCAGCACCACCATGTCTTCATATCTTCAGCTTGAGCTTTTTCTTAGGTAAGTTTTTCAAGTGAGTCAAAATTTAGGGGTTTGTTTGATGTCTAAGTTCCCCCCCCCCTCCACAGTCTTCGTAATTTCGATTAACATTTCCCGAGCTCCGAGCCCGAGCTAAAAAGCACCCTTTCACCTGAGCAAGATTGATGGTCCTAGGATGCAGTACCAGCGCTGCCTTACATCTCTCACTGCTGCTTCCTGCGCTGAAGTAAAGCTCGTCTCATGCGTCATTGCTGAACTATCATCGGAGCAAGCATTTTGAGAGCAAGCTGATCTTCTAGGGTTATATCATATCTGTTCTAGAACATCGATACAGCCTTGGGTATATGCGAGCAATTCTAAAGAAATATCCGCGATGACCTATGAAAATGCAAAATGTTACGCGGCACAGTAAGCAAATGGTCTGCAGACGTTGCGTCCAGTCTCGCCGCGAAATGTCGCAAGGGTAAAGGAGATGAGGCGCAAAGATGCTCCAGGGACACCTCCATTTTCCCAGTGACTGCACCTCCAGACGCTAAGAGTCCGCCTTAGAGTCCCTTGGCTGTGCTACAGAGACAAGTAACATGAAACGGATGTTCCTTTGTCTTTTACGGTACATCACAAGGAGCAGCCGAGTGGACACCTCCCAAGCCGCCTGTCCTTTTAGAACCACGTATACGTGTCCTTGTTACCCGGTTCGTGGAATTTGAGGCTGTGGGAAGATCTTTTGAAGGCGTCATGACTTTCATTATTCTCTCTCCACAGGCGCATCAGTTTCTCCTTGATATTTCAACACCACTACCTACGGGCCCTATCGCGGACCATGCCCTTGAGCGCAAAGTATTTCCTGTACCATTTGATTGATAATCATTTTTATAAACAGAAGTTCGAACTTGCAGAGGACGATGCACGGTACGGTAGGGGTTTTGTATGACAACGAGCAAAAGCGCCTTTATGAGTGTCAAAGTGATGTGGCTTGGCGCTTTTTGAGTCCTAATCGAGGTAGAAGCTTCGGAAAAGTATTGCTGCTTGTATGCGGCTAGTGTCCGGTAACTTAAAACAGTTCCCGCTATGAAGCGTCTTGGATAGTCGCCTTTCAATTATGAAACAGTAGCTGATAAACGTATAATTCCCACAAGAGGAAAAAAACCAAGAAGAGTTCTCTAAGAATTCACAAAGACACCTTTGGCCCTGACAGTCAGCATCGCCCTGCGGTCCTCGTGCAACCACTTGACTGTTGACATCAGCAAACCCGCTTTTTCGCAAAGCTCCCAGAAGTAAATATCATCGGCAAAACAAAGAAAAATAATGCGAAAGGCAACAAAAACACCGACGGAAAAACCGTGAGAAAAGGGAACTTTCAAAACTCGGCATACGAGTTGAGGGTTATGGTGGCGTGAACCTTTCAGTGCACGTCGAGGTTTTGCACCAAGGAAATTGTGTAACTCGTTATCTTCACGCGTTCCACCCCGCGAGCTGCGTTGCAGTTGACTGTATGTGCTACTAATGAGTAAAATGTAATAAAGAAGAGCAGAATTACTTATGGACACACGAGTTCAGCAAAAAAAGGACATTCAATTTCGACTAGTGCCCGCCGCCCCAACAAAGAACAACTGAGCTGCCCTCCGTCAGAGGGCATCCAGCAGGCGAAGGGCATCTAACTTAGCGGGCCTCAGAAACTAAAGACTTTTCAGCTTCTTGTAGCCCCGCGTTCTGCTCGCTGTGAAGTTGCGAGAGTCTCTAGTTGGGCTGGGACTATTGTACAACGACAGTGACGATCACGAATTACTGGAGCGCGGGGGATGTCTTTCAAGATCCTAATGGGCTCTGTAATGGTGGCGAACAATGTCATCCAAGAAAATTTGCAGTAGCTGTGACAACTACAAGGTGACATTCGTGAACCAAGAAAAATCATCAGCAAGAAAAAAACCAATGAAATGTCTCTCCGGGCAAACTGCCTCTCTCCCTTACCCAGCGATAAAACGATCCTTGCTGGGGTTCCTCAACGTACAACGTGCCATAATTGGCACATCCTTCTCATCACTGTCTTAGGAAGGCGGTATGCACCATTGAGGGTGACGCAGAGGTATGCCTTACCCCATGCAAATGACAAACAACCTTTCCTTCGCAAAAAGATTATCATGAGTTTTGAGGTATCCTGTGAATGCACGATGATATCAAGTGGTAAGGTGGACGGAGGGTTTGGGGGGGACAAAAAAAGAAACTTTCCCTTCGAAGCCAAACGTTAAGTTCCACTTATTGAATGCTGATTGGACATTCCACCCATCAAATTATTGCACAAAAATCAACGGCAAGCTTCCCGCCATAGGCCCTCCGGTACGTAACGCAATTGAGGGACCTGTGCCTAATTTCAGTGAAGTCGTATTTCTCCGCCACTGTAGGTCACCCTGCTGGGCTCCAACAGAGCACGGCATTCGAGGGGTTTAGGTCAGGTGACACACTTAGATATTCCGTCTTCTTCAGGTACTCAACGCCCTTCGATTCCATGTGCTGGCACCCAATCCTGTAGCAGTACGAAGTTTCCAAGATGGTACAGGCGACGACATGAAGGCAGGATATTCTCCTCGAGTTGGTCGATGTAACCGTCAGCGCTCACCTTCAGTCCGGGGTCCACGAAGAAAATATCGGTCTTCCCATTCCAGGAACTTCCGGTCCATACCATCAACCCGCGCCTTGGTGAAGATGATATCCTGGACCGTAGCGACGTTGTCGGAGCTGCTCGATGTTGGAGGTCTTCCAGATCAAGAGTGCCGGTCTCCAGGTAGCTGTCCATGGGTGACTCCATACAAGAAGTTTCGCAGCTGTTTGGAGGTGACATGAATTCCAAAGGTCTTCTCCAGTCAGGCTGCGACTGGAGATGACTTCATATTTTGGTGTACATGAAGGTGATAGACGAGAGCCAGCTCCTGCTCATCGAGGAACAAGTTGGGTATCATCCACCTTGGTAATAGTGTTCACGTCTTCTGTTTGGCTGCGTAAACTCTACTGGAATGTGACTCGATCAAAGTGTCTTTTTTTGGCCCTCCTGGGTAATCCGTTCTTTGATCCCACCTGCAAAATCCATGTTCTCCTTAGATGCAACGCGCAACGCCATGGGAGATTGTGCTATGAAAACGCTTTTAGAAGTGCGATCATAGTTAGCGCCAGCGTTTCGAGCATTTCGAGCTACTAGAAAAATACGGGTGTTGATCCGGCATTCGAGCGTATGCTAGCATTCGCAAGCATACACTGACGTCTTACTGCAACGCAGACGCTGACACAAAGTATGAACGCACTCTATGAGTTTTCATTTCTGCGAACTGACATGTTTTGAATTGTTTTTTAATGAAGAGAACCTAATGAAGAGAAATTTCAGGAGTTATGATGCTCAGTAACTTGATTACGGCTTTCTATAGTATCGTTCTTGGAATAATTTCCTCAACCGACTGCCCCGGATCTTTAGGAAGTACGGACATTTAGGTGATAACGCAAATAGGTGATGCGCTAGTCCAATATGCCGGGCCATTTTTCAAAGCCTTGAGGGGCTAGTTCAGCGCTGCAGTATCGATTTTCACGCAGATTCTCCGTTTCACCTTCGTGCGATAGTGTGGGAAAGTGGGAGGGGCGAGGAAACAATTATGAGCCAATGGGACGATAATTTTTGCCAAGTTCGGGAAGGGAACGGACCCCATGTGGGTGAACCGATTTTTGGCGCAGTTTGGCGTGGTGGGCACATCGCATGGTATTCAGTGAAACTTGCGCAGGCCACCTGGTAAAGTGCTCTGAATTATTGCGGCCAAAGTGGCTCACTTTTGCCACAAGAATTGACCTGTCAGGTTACATGAACAAAGGAACTACCGGAAGTGCAAAATGCTCCTTCCAAGCCGAACGAAAGTCATTTTCTCTGCCTAAAGGTTGTTGCCTGTGTATCTCGAGAATGCTACAATACCCGCCGTAATTTGATTTGATTTGATTTATTATCGGTACAAACAATGCCAACTCAAAAATAGGAACGTGTTGCGAACTAATATTTCGATAACCCCTGAACAATGGGATGGAGAGAAGAAAAAAGAGGGGGGGGGTGGGCGCTTCTGGGAGTGGCAGACGATAGATAGCTCGGAAGGGCAGTGGCCGCCACACTGCAAGTTCGGACCAGCTTCAACACGAACTCCGGATACCATCGTAGTAGGTCCGCCAACGTCGCTAGGGGCCAACTCCCATTGCGCAATACCAACAGCAGCGGGGAAAAAAAAGAAAAAAAAAGGGGGGGGGGCAACATAAGGGGAACAAGGTTACAAGGTCAGTCTAGAGAATTGTTTGAAAAAAAGGAGAGAAAGGCGATCTGATCTGCGTTTTTTTCCGTTTTTTTTTGCTATAACTCAGTGAACTTTTCTCATGTAGAACCCTATACCGTAAGACTCAGCTCGTCGAGTTCTATAAGCTGACATCCTAAAAAACTGGAAAAGTCGAAAATTGAACTCTGCTTCCTATCGAAGTACCTGAGGACACTCGTTAGCGAGCGAGTCTCGCTATAATTGTAACCAGAGGGTAATCGTTGGGAATTAAATCATTCAGGATTCAAATAACGAACTGTATCGCGTAAGATGTGATTGAAAATTAGACAGTTGTGTTTCACCAAATGATACTGATCATTACGATGCCCATTTTCCTAGAAATGGAGGGGTTTCGCTCGATGTCATTTCGGACGATATAGCTTTTTCAGTTCTGAGAAATCTCGGGCATTGGATCAGTTCTGAGCACACGAGCACAACGCGCCTAATGTACAGGGGGGGGCAAAAAAAAGACATTTCGACCGAGTCACATATCAGCAAAGTTTTCGCAGCCCAGACAGAGGACGTGGATACGAGTACCAGGGCGGAAGATACCCAAGATGTTCCTCTATAAGCAGGAGCTGGCTCTCGCCCATCACCTTCATGTACACCAAAATATGAAGTCATCTCCAGTCGCAGCCTGACTGGAGAAGACCTTTGGAATTCATGTCACCTCCAAACAGCTGCGAAACTTCTAGTATGGAGTCACCCATGGATAGCTACCTGGAGACCAGTACTCTCGATCTGGAAGACCTCCAACATCGAGCAGCTCCGACAACGTCGCTACGGTCCAGGACATCATCTTCACCTCAGTCGCCAAGGCGCCAGTTGATGGTGGGGACCGGACGTACCTGGAATGGAGAGACCGATATTTTCTTCGTGGGCCCCGGACTGAAGGTGAGCGCTGGCGGTTACATCGAGCAACTAAAGAAGAATATCCTCTCCACATGTCGTCGCCCGTACCTTCTTGGAAACTTTGTACTGCTACAGGATTGGGTGACACCACATGGAATCAAAGGGCGTTGGGAAAACTCTTGCCTACTTGGAATGGAAGGGCGTTGAGTACCTGAAGAAGATGAAATATTTAAGTATGTCCCCTGACCTAAACCCTCTCAATTACCGGGTTCGGGAGGAGCTCAACAAGGGGGTCTACAGTGGCGGAGAAATCAACTATCTCGCTGAACTCAGGCACGGATTTAGAGGAGTACTATGATAGTATTTAATATGCTCTTTAATATGGTGGTAGAATGTCCGATAAGAATTTAATAAAGTGTAACTTATAGCGCCTCGAAAGTCAAGGAAGAAAAAAGTTTTTTTTGCCCCCCCCCCTGTATAGAAACCTGCTTTCCCGATATTCGCCCAACTTCGAAAATCGAGTATTTACCCTAGTATCGCACAGAGAAGTCAAAAGAAGGTTTTCCAGCTACTCGGAATGAGCACGAGGTGCTTTTTGATTTCATCTGTGCTATACTAGGGTAAATACTCGATTTTCGAAGTTGGCACCCGATAACAACAAGCAGTCTAGAGTATACCACTGTTTTCCACCAAGTTGTTGGAAAGCACAAAATGTTCTGCATGAAGCTTTTTAATAGAATTTTCGGTGGCACTCTGAGAGCTAGAGCTAGCCTGTTTAATGACGCAGAAAATCGAGTATTTATCCTAGTTCTTTGTGGCTTCATTCTTGAATTGCGCGAATATTGAGGAAAATAGGGCTCCATACGTCAGGCCCATTGTGCTCATGTGCTCCGAACTGAACAAGTGCCCGAGATTTTTCGAACTGAAAAAGCTATATCGTCCGAAGACATCGAGCGAAACCCCTCCATTTTCAGGAAAATGGCATCGTAATGATCAGTATCATTTGGGAAACACAACTGTCTAATTTTAATCACTTCTTACGCGATACAGTACGTTATTTGATTCCTGAATGATTTAATTCCCAACGATTACCCTCTGGTTACAATTATAGCGAGACTCGCTCGCTAACGAGTGTCCTCAGGTACTTCGATAGGAAGCAGAGTTCAATTTTTGACTTTTTCTAATTTTTTCAGGATGCCAGCTTATAGAACTCGACGAGCTGAGTCTAACGGTATGGGGTTCCATATGAGAAAGTTCACTGAGTTATAGCAAAAAAGCGAAAAAACGCAGATCCGCGTTTTTCTCGTTTCTTTTTCGAACAATTACGGCGTGTTGTGGTGCTAGGCATTTACGGAACATTACCAAACGACCTGGCATGCTCGACCAGCGCTGAAGATTGGCTTGAATTCTTTGGAAAAATTTCAAAACAATATTCTGAGCATTCAGCATGGACGCAATGCAGTGGAAAGGACGATGAAGCTCCTTGTTATGAAATCGGTAACACTTCCTATGCTGAACAGTCCAAGTACGTGTGCCCTGATCTGTGCCAGAAAAAACCATCTTGGGGTATCATTCTGGAAACTAATAACGAACTCATCTGCAATTGGAAGCTACATAGGAAAGTGTCCTTGTGGGTGCCCAAAATACTGCGAGCTCATTGGCTTAGTTGAAGTGAATTGTACCACTGATGCCTCCACAACACCCTACACAACATCTGCCGCGCCGAAAATGACTACAGGACCGTACACAACTGGATTGACTGCCACTACAGTCCCGAACTACGAGAACCACCAGCCAAACGTCCTCACCAACAACTTCTACAGAACTCACCACTAGGGGAACTACGAGCCAAACGTCCACACCAACTGTTTCTACAAAAGTCACAACTGTAGGAGCTACGAGCCAAACGTCCTCCTCACTGACACCCTCAGAAGTCACAACTGTGAGAACTTCTGACCAAACGTCCACACCAACTACTTCTACGGAAGCCACAACTGTGGAAACTACGAGCCAAACGTCCTCTTCACTGACACCCTCTACAGAAGTCACAACTGTGGGAACTTCTGACCAAACGTCCACACCAACTACTTCCACGGAAGCCACAACTGTGGAAACTACTGACCAAACGTCCACACCAACCACGTCTACGGAAGCCACAACTGTGGAAACTACGAGCCAAACGTCCTCTTCACTGACACCCTCTACAGAAGTCACAACTGTGAGAACTTCTGACCAAACGTCCACACCAACTACTTCCACGGAAGCCACAACTACGGGAACTTCTGACCAAACGTCCACACCAACTACTTCTACGGAAGCCACAACTGTGGAAACTACGAGCCAAACGTCCTCTTCACTGACACCCTCTACAGAAGTCACAACTGTGAGAACTTCTGACCAAACGTCCACACCAACTACTTCCACGGAAGCCACAACTACGGGAACTTCTGACCAAACGTCCACACCTAACTACTTCTACAAAAGTCACAACTGTGGAAACTACGAGCCAAACGTCCTCTTCACTGACACCCTCTACAGAAGTCACAACTGTGAGAACTTCTGACCAAACGTCCACACCAACTACTTCTACGGAAGCCACAACTGTGGAAACTACGAGCCAAACGTCCTCTTCACTGACACCCTCTACAGAAGTCACAACTGTGGGAACTTCTGACCAAACGTCCACACCAACTACTTCTACAAAAGTCACAACTGTGGAAACTACGAGCCAAACGTCCTCTTCACTGACACCTCTACAGAAGTCACAACTGTGAGAACTTCTGACCAAACGTCCACACCAACTACTTCTACGGAAGCCACAACTACGGGAACTTCTGACCAAACGTCCACACTAACTACTTCTACAGAAGTCACAACTGTGAGAACTTCTGACCAAACGTCCACACCAACTACTTCTACGGAAGCCACAACTACGGGAACTTCTGACCAAACGTCCACACTAACTACTTCTACAAAAGTCACAACTGTGGGAACTTCTGGCCAAATGTCCTCGACAGCGCCCTCTACTTCAACGTCAACACAATCCCGGATTTCTTCAGAAGATCCATTTCCGCTTGAAACAGCGAAAGTCACGATAAGTACTGGGGGTAGCACTTAGTGAACCACCCGATCCTTCTTCAAAAAATTCGTCTTTGTCTTCACCAGTTACACGAGACGCAAATGATACGACAGATTCAAGACAGTCGCAAACATTCGTGGGTTCTGACTATCTCACGACAGCGGGCGGAACCTCCCAAGATAATACCATGGCGGTACGAAACAGGTCAGTCAAGAGGAACTTACGAGAACACGACTTCACCACTGACTGAATTTCCATCAGAGGTTAACAGCTCTTCTACGTCGGATTATTCATCAGTTTCAACTCGGGCTATGTCGGACTACTCATCGACTTCAGCTGAAGACTATGAAACGGTAGCTGGAGAAGGCACTACCGAAACAACAACAAGCGAAATGACCACGGAACGTGCTACCACTGCTTCAGTGTGGAAGTCGTCCCTAGATGGAGGGGAATCTACAGAAACAACAGCTGACCAAAGTTCAGCAGAGCTCCTGCTCTCGACTTCTGATGGCTATTCTTCATCACCTGAAGGAACAGTTACCGAAACAACAATGGACCAAATATCTACAGAAAGCACAACGGCTACTTCACCTCAGCAATCGTCATCGAATGAAGAAACCACTTCTGAAGCAACAACGGATCGAATGTCAACGGAAAGCATCTCGACTTCACTTCAGGACTCGACATCCCATGAAGGAACGACTGCCGGAACAACAGCAAGCCAAGCATTCACAGAGGGCACCTCTTCGGTCTCAGGCCAGTATTCATCAACAACGGAAGAAAGTACTACCAAAACAGCAACGATTCAAACATCTGTCCACCAGATATCCTCAAAATATTTTTCCACATCTACAGACAGAGCTGACTACACATCTTCAATCTTTACACATAGCCCTTCACATTCTGTTGCGCTAACGACAACACGGACAGAAACGCCCACAACTATGGGTCAGAGCTACAGAGAGTAAGTGAAGTTTTGTCTTGTTGAAGCTCTCTAGTGTGTGGTGTTCAGAAAAAAGTCACCTAGGCGAGGCTGGCACTCTCACGCCATCAACAGAGAATGAGCCTGACACAGAGTCGACGCAGTACGCTCCTGGTCAGTGGAAATCAAATCCATTGATGTATCTTTTGTTTTCGTCAAACAATATGCCCTCCTGAATCTGTAACAATCAGATGAGTTCCGCTTAAAACTCAGTAAATGAGGCTTAAAGACAGCTCCCGCGATAAAAGTGTCAAGGATAATTGCTGATCAATTATGAAACAGTAGCTGATAAGTAATTCCTCAATGAAGGAAAAAAGAAACAAGAGCCCTCAAGAACACCATAAACAAAATCGCGCCCTGACAGTCACACCTCCCTGCGGTCTCTGTGCAAGCCCTGGCTCACAAATCACTTTGTCACATCTCCCAGTAGTGGATATCATCGAATG
>MU932762.1:0-16657 GCA_036418165.1 Cooperia oncophora | reverse complement strand
TATTAGGTTGGCCGATAAGTAATGGCCGTTTTTTTCAATTGAAAAATTTGTTCCAAAAGTGAACTGTTTGCAAGCAAGCTTAATATCGTTTAATAGCAAACTTCTCGTAGTATTAGAATATCAAATTCAAATTCAATTAATTCAACTATTAGCATGAAATTTCAGGTGGAACAGACGTGAGCCTGCCCAATATTGGCAAGGTGAAGGTTGCCAACTTTGAAATTCTTGAAATTAGTTCCAAAGCGTCCTATTGAGATTCCCTTGCTGAGACTTCTAGCTCAACCTTTCCCAAAAGTATGGAGCAGCTTAAGCGATTTTAGCACTTCAAGTAAACGTAAATAGAGGCAGTTGTCGAAGGTGCTAATTTTCGCTGCCGACTTCACTTTCAACTTCAAGACTGAAAAGATCCAAGCAAAAATCTTCCCTCAACGCGAGCAGCTGTTTTGATATTCTAATACTGAAAAAAGTTTGCTTGCCGGTAGTATTAGAATTAAACGATATTCAAACTGCTTGCAAAACCTGCTTCACCTTTAGAACAAATTTTTCGATTGAAAAAAACGGACATTACTTATCGGCCAACCTAATACAACATCTGAAGCAATCGAAAAAATCTTCTGAAAGACGAATACAGGAAGCTCGTATAGCCTAAGTCAACATTTCATCATTTACTCTACTATTAAAGCAATTATTACGATTTTTTCAACCCTCATCGCCGCGCCGACACAACAAGGAGCGACTCCTCAGTTACTCCGCCAGTCACGCTTCCAGCATTCACAGCAGCAAGGATTATCAATCTAAGATCACATCATGATTCTCACGCTTATCATCTTTATAGAGCCTACGATGCGACCCATACCTATTTCCTTTGTTCTTCTATTGTGATATGGCCTCACTTTACTATCTGTGTTGATGGTTTTGCCCCCTTTTTGCCCCGCGGAGTGTTCTGGATTGTCACCAGAACCTACCGGTGCATCCTTTTATGACTACCTGATTGATACGTGTAAGCCATAGGCAAACTTGAGACATGTGATTATGACCCATAGGTTTACCTATGGGTAAGTTATTAAATAGTAGATACTAGCTCGTGAGCTTCCTCCTGTATTGATGAGAGGCACGCCTAGATTAAGTTAGCATTCTACCCTAACCACCACCGAGACCACCCCGTCTCGGACTACCAAGAGACCACCCCGTCTCTACTATATTGTATCTGACCGCAACTACAACGAGAACCACCCCGTCTCGTCAATAAAGGCATATAAACGGTACATCAGGCCGTCCCCGATTTTCACGAGCGTTGTGAAGTCCCTCGACTTTATTCGTTGGTGACACCCTACTTATTGCTGGCTTGAAGAGAGTGACCGGGTGTATGTCGTTCGGCGCGGCCGGATTGCCATTGGGGGCATCGGCAGTAATTGACACCCTCAGTCCGCTGATGCGATGCGTGTCGTGTACAGGGCAACTCGTCCACGTTTGTTAATAACTTGATTAACTTGATCGGCTACTTGATCGACCTACGCTGCATGCGCCAACATAGACGACCGATTGCGTGCGAATCTCCTACTTAACCTGTAGCTCAGCAATTCTCAAGGCTCATGGAACAGAGGTGAAATTAACTCCCTTGGCGTAGGGAAAAGGCTGTTTTTCGTGCACTGAAGTTGCTGTCTGACTCAACAATCGTTTCGCTACGAAAAATTTAATTGAGAAATGCAACCTACCATCCAATATTAGCTAGCTTCACAGTGGTGAAGTCTTCAAAAATGCATCGCTCGAGGGTTGGCACAATTTTTTGGAATCTTTTAAAAAGGTTAGTTTACCCCTTGGGCACGCTCATTTTGGGGATAGAGCTGTAGCCAAATATACTGGTGACAAAAAATTTTGGCCAGCTGGGTGAAACAGTGAAGGGTAGACTGAAGTGTAGACAGCGATAGTTTGTTTCACAAATTTATGTCTACTAAAAAACTTACCGAAGTTACCACTCGAAGTACCATTCATTGTCTACTGATACCTGCTTTGAAGTGAGATATATCAGAACTCAAAAGTGCTCCCGATATAACCACTTCTAAGTAGCTAAGCAGCATTAAGTAAGGGATGTCGAGGCGAAAGAGGGCAAAAAATCGCTCAAAAACGGACGAAAATGGTTGAGTAGGAGATTCGGACGCAATCGTGTCCTATGTTGGCGCACTGCCAACGTAGGTGGATCAAGACGTCAACCAAGACATTAATAAACGTGGACGAGTTGTCCGACCCACGAAACGCGTCGCATCGACAGGGTGGTGGGTGGCAATTACAGCCGATGCGCCCCAATGGCAATCCGGCCGCGCCGAACGACCGGCTCCCCCAGAGAGAGAGCATTGTTGGTAATTTGGAGGCAACCGCGGTGATCAACAGCTACTCAACAAGACGAGGCAGCAAAACTTGCCCGTATCACTTACACCTTCACTATCATCTATTTGCACAGGAGAGGACTCAACTCACGACACAGTACTTCTGCATTAAACCGCTGAGTTGAAGATTAAGGGCAAAGCAGCCCGTATTCCTTGGTGAAGGGCCTTTTTGCTGAGGAATAACGCGCTACACATCGGACGAACCGCGACGCGACCGTGCGCGGACAACGGCAAAAAATGTTTTGCTTTCTGGCCCGAGGCAATGTCTGACGTCATTAATTAGTGATGAAAGCGGGGGATTTGTGCCATTGCGTTTTTGTGACGACTTCCGCTGCTCAGTCACAATGCCGTCTCGATGTTTCTGTTGGAGATTATTCATCTCGTAAGGAAGTAGGCGGATGGTTGGCTTCATAAACCGTGCACGTTGTACGCGCTGTGAAATCCTCTCAGGGATCGTGTTCAGCCTGAGAAGGATTTTCGGTAGTTTTTTTTTCTCTTGTTTCACGCCACCTATTCACAACGCTGGGAGGCTTCGGCCGTTTGAGGAGGGGCTTCGTATTCACAGTGGTGTCTGAAGAAAAAAACTTTTAGCGGTTGTTGGACTTTTCGCTGTTCACATGTGCGATACATTGTGCTGTATGGGCCCCTTCCGATGGTTTGTTTGAGGATGGAAAATGGCAAATCGGAGTGAAGCTTGATAGGTACATGGGAAAGCAGATGAGAAGGTTGGCATTGTTCTAAGAAATTTCATTTTTTATTTTTTTCCGATTTCCGGTTTCTTTCTTTTTCAGATCAATGTTTCACTTGTTCTTGGAATGCCCTATAGCTAATACCTCAAGTGAATCTCAATTGGGTATAAACCAGCAATCAAAGTAATATGAAAAGAATTGGGCAACATTAGTAAACTCAGGTGAACGCGTTCATAATGATGATGCAGAAATGCCAAACCACGGAATGTGCAGAACTGCGGAATTTGCAGACGTGTGGAATCTGCAGAACCGCGGAACTTGCAGAAAAAGAAAATATGTCTATCGATTTCAAAAACCGTGGAATATGCAGAAGTGCGGAATTTGCAGAAATGCCGATGGACCGATCGATCCCTATCGCTTCTTTGTCCGTAATTTCTGCATGTCGGCATTCCGTCACGAGGGCTAATGCCGTTTGGCCGCCCGCAACTCCTGCACCGGGCGGAAAATAAGTTGTGGAGGACGTGATCACGTACCATACCTTCCATCTCACGCGCAATACTTGAAATTTCGCTCAGTGGTGCCCGGAGATGTAGGAGATAGATGCTACTTTCCTGTTTGAATTCTTTTCATTGGGGTGCTCTATCTTATGAGCCGTGTACAACATCCCGGAGGTTCTGTTCAAAAGGCTTATTTAGTACGAAGAACATCGTTACAATATGATGGACTGCTGATTTTTGATTTGATTTTTTTTCTTGTTTATCGGGTTTATCTTCGAGTGTAGATTGGAGTGCTGGCTGAGATATCTATGTGCCCTAGCTCAGCGATCTTGTGATAACCTTGAAGCGAGAACTGCAGCGTTGAAAAGCAACAATCGCTCCTGTTCTCACAAGAAAATAGGACTTCCACTGCTCCTACCTTTTGAAGGGAAGTAGCTACTTCCGGTAAGATGTTTAAACCACAACCAAGATAACAACTTTATTTGGCTCACGTATCGGACAAACATGGTAGTCGAAACTCGAGCAAGCCGAGCTCCTAAGGCTCCGACGAAGGCGACAAGGCCGAAAGGTCAGCCAAACGAAGTTGTTAACATATTGGCTGTGGTTTTAACATTAAGTCAGAAGGACTTCACGCGATGCCAATGATGGATTGAAAGTCGATTATGTTTGCTGAGGAAGTAGCTACGTTAATTTGAAAACTGTAAATCAATAAAACGTTTGACCCTCTGCGTCCGGTCGGCATGGAATT
This sequence comes from Cooperia oncophora, assembly GCA_036418165.1. Taxonomy (NCBI): domain Eukaryota; kingdom Metazoa; phylum Nematoda; class Chromadorea; order Rhabditida; family Trichostrongylidae; genus Cooperia; species Cooperia oncophora. The sequence goes on along the minus strand of MU932762.1, from coordinate 12,339 downwards.
GCGATCTGGAAAAGAAAAAAAAACCATTTGAAGACAGCTGACTACAACATAATCGCATGGCCTCGCCACAAAATCTCTCACGTCGGACTGGGGTTGCATGAAGTGGTGACCTAACTCAATCAGCAGTTTGGCGTAACAAAGACAATAAAATGGCAAGATATTTATTTAATCTATGATTGAACACAAAAATCAACAACGTTCTGAGATGCAATGGTTACTCCAAATACAACGTACAACTGATAGAAACCATGTAACAAAAACTAACTATGCCTATTATAACAACTACTATCTACTAAATTTACAACGTGCAACAATTGAGCGAAAGATGGATAACGTAACAAGTGGAATCAATAGTGCAAATTAGAAATAAATCCTAGCGGTCGGTGTTTAGAACATTCCTCCTCCGCCCATTCCACCCATTCCTCCCAGAGGGCCCATGCCTGGCACTGGGTCCTCTTTAGGTAATTCATTAACAACACATTCCGTCGTAGCAAGTAACGAAGCTACACCTGCGGCATCTTGCAACGCCGTTCGCACAACCTGAACGACATGAGGTGACTCTGGATGTTCACGTACAGTGGATATTAGGAAAAGGACTTGTGACTTCTGGGAAATGGAACTCACGGAAGCTACAACAGCACTAGCTGATAGGAAAGTCGGACTTTGGAAGAGATCGTCACTTCAGAGACTACTGCACACAGCAGAACTTCATTACACATACCTTTGTGGGATCGATGATACCAGCGTCAAACATGTCGACAAACTTGTCATTGAGTGTGTCGTATCCGTAACCAGTATTGTCATTCAGTGGGATCTGAGATAAAATGTTTACGAATGAATCAACGATGACACATAGCTACAAACCTTCTCAACTGTGGAAGCTGGTTCCAATCCGGCATTCCTGACAATAGTGCTGATTGGTAGACGAACTGCTTTTTTGATGATGTTTACACCCATTTGCTGATTTTCGCAGCCTACAATACGGATTTGCACAAATTTCAACTATTTAAGAATTCCGAAAAACCAGAGGAGGGCGCACCTTGAACCCTTCAAGAACTTCAAGAGCTCGAAGAAGCGCGACTCCTCCTCCTGCTACGATTCCCTCTTCATAAGCGGCACGGGTAGCACATAGAGCATCGGTAACGCGATCTTTCTTCTACTTCAGAAGCACCACTTACTTTCAAAACGGCGACACCTTTAGAAAGCTTTGCGAGACGTTCATTAAGTTTCTCCTGAAAGCCACGGGTTATTGAAGGGTTGTCCATATTTGGTCTTATGAAACTTATCTTTTCATATTCACTAGTGGACTGTTCGATATCATCTGCAATTTGCTCGATCCTTTGTCAACTGAGCTGAATCACCTTTGCCACGCAGCAATAGGGTACCATCTTTAGTGATAGTCACCTCTTCGACCTGTCAATATGCGGAGTTGATTCATCCAAATATTTGAGAAATTGCCTGAACTGTACCTATCCGAAATCGCTGAGCTGAATGTCTTCAAGCTTAACCAAGTTTGAGTCGTCTCCAAACACAGTTCCTCCGGTCGCAATTGCCATATCCGTCAGCGTGTTTTTCCTGTTGTCACCGAATCCGGGTGCTTTCACAGCTACCACTTGGAGTCCGACCTAAAGAAATAGTAGATTGCAGGTATAACGTCTCTGAAGTATGCAAATAACTGACCTTTAGACGGTTCAGCACCAAAATGGTTGGTGCTTCGCCATCCACGTCTATGCGATGACCACCAGAGGGTTTTCACTTTGTTAGCAAGTTCAAGTGCAGGAACAATATCTTGGACGTTGCTGATCTTCTTCTCGCTCAACAGAACCAAAGCCTTCTCGTATTCGACCTAACAAATATCTCTTTTTCAGACATTGCACAACAGTCTGTAAAGCAAATAATGTGGGAGATTAAGGAGGGTCTGGAAAATCACGTAAAAGACGAAAAAGTGAAAAGTCAATCGATCCTTCTTTGGGATGGGGCATACTATTTCCACTCAGAGTAGCGGTGGCATTTTAAAGGAATCTGAACGTATTGCAGCGTTGAACAAGCTCAATCGCCGAACCGCCGCGGTTCAGCGGTTGAGCGTGTTCAACGCTTCACGGGAAAAACGTGAAAACATCGAACACCACACAGCAATGAAAACTACAAAAAGCGATAGCGAGAAAAGGGTGTAACAAAATAAGTGAGGAACTCACATTCACAGTAATTAACTGTCAGTGCGGCATAAAGAAACACCGAAATACGTAGAAATAGTAGTAGTAGTAGTAGCTGAAAAGGATTTCCATGGGGTTATTTTTCTATTCTTCTTTTTTTTTCTATGTTCGTCACGATACAAAGGGTAAGGGTAAATTTCTGCACACCTTTTCTTGTAAGCGAGCTCAGCTGGTTCTTCCCCGCTTCCTTCTGCGCGTCTGGGCTCTCTGCAACAACCAATCTTATTCGTTGCGAACGATTTTGACAATTCAATGATACCTACCGTTTTGAACTTTTCGATTGGCTCCGGTTTTGGCTTCCTCCCTGGTGGTTGCATTGAAACCCGTCTCACCAAATCTCCACCTGAGCCCGTCACTTCCATTAGTTTCGTAGCTATATCCATCAAAGCATTGTTGGCTTCACGTATAGGTTGAAGAAGCTTCTTCTTCATACAAACTCGCAATAGTTCGTTGACATACGCAAGGTTCTGGGAGAGATTCATCACACCTGTGACCATTGACAACTAATTCTCTTAAGCACCAACCCCCTGACAACGCTGGTAATCTTCTTTTATGCAGTCCTGTTCCGCAATTGCTTCTTGGCTGGAAATCGATCTTTCGAGCACGTCATCGTCTGCAAGCGGATAATTGACGGAATTTTTGCCCCGGAAACCAAGTACTCTAAGTACCTGCTAAGCTGTTTGGGAGATTGGACAAGTTTCCATGCGATCCTGGCGTTGTACTTCTTGATAACTTTGCGCTTGAACATCCACTACTAGCCAGTCTATGCTCGTTCACGGGTAGCAAACATTTTGCTGGAACAGTCGCCACTTTATGTTTGCAAGGCAGATCCGAGAACCCCTGATCTCACCACTGTCTGAAAATGTGGCCACTGCATGACAGTGTATACAAGCGACTCCTGGGTTCATGGAATCCCTACAAGAACATGTCATGCGGAAAGCGCAGGCTCCACATCTTTGACAATGTGAATTATTCTGAAGTTTTCCTTTTGATTAACCACTTGACTAATTAAAAAAATTAACTTACTAGGGGATCGCAGTCACATGATTCATTAATCGTGACAGAATAAATCGTTTCTAGACTTTGATTTCGATGGGACTCCCCACGCGCGCGGCTCCAGCTCAAAAATTTTGTCCTGCAATGATGTTGTGCTGAAGTGGTTACGAAAGGGATCGCATTAGAAAGCACCTTGTTATCGGCGTAGTGGAACAGGGCGTCTTTATGACGTTGTAGAGACCTACACGTTCTTGAAGAGGTTCCTGTTAATCCTCTGATTCCCTTAAAAGCAGAAAGTTATGACGGATGTTATTATACAGTCGCCTCTCAAGCCGACCTGGGACAGAAGACTGATCTCTCGAACTGCAGAGTATTCCAAAATTGAAAAGAGAAGGTTATCAAGACGACTGTTTTGTTTTTCCTTAAGAACTTCGTGCTTCAGTGCTCTATGAAGGCCTCCGCATGATTTGAGGTCGAAAACGGTGTTTCTTCGTCTATAGCAAGGAGCCCATTCGCTTTTCCTTCCAGAATAGAACATGTTCATGTGCTAAAACGCACGCGTGAGAGCCATTAGTGACTTTGGAGAATCCGCCTACCGATAGCATTCCTTCGCTTCCTCGATCCTATCCATGAAAGGAAAGCTACATACATCCTCTCGAACTGAGATGGTTCTGATTCGTCCAGTAATTGAGAAAATAATGCAGTGCCAATTTTCACGTCCTCTCTCTGATCGTTGATAAACTTGAGTACAAGAAGCAACATGTACATTCCAAAGCCCGCTCACCTTTAAGGTCTCCTTCAATTTTCTTCCGATACTTTGACTCAGATGAAATTTACATAGAATTTTCTGGGCTCTGCTCAAAGGGAATACATCCATGAAACCATTATAAAAGACACCGCAATCATCTGTCATGACGAATTGAGTGTCGAACTGCGGAAGAAGGTTCTGCAATTAGCCTTGCGGAGGACGGTATCGAGTCATGATGGTAATTCATACCTTGATAATACGAAACAGCGTGGAGATTTCTTGCGAAGTCATTCGGAATGAGAGTACAAAACCGCAGGGGAATCCATGACCCCCATCATCGGAAACCAAGAGTGTAGCGAGACGAAAAGAATATCTTGACACATTAAATGTGTCATCAAAAACCAATCCTCTATATCCGTGCCTATCAAGATATTTCTTTCCGCTTGTAGTGACGAGCGCCAGGACAAAACCGTCCCCCGTTGGATGTCCTGACTTCACATATTCGAACGCGGCAACGTCTTCACGATGCAGCAGTTCCTCCATCGACACAAGATCAACAGAATGCGATCTTCCTTGTATCAACCCATTTCGCTCGGCCAGTCGCCTAAAATTTATGAACCGTACAGTTAATGCGCTTTTATCTCTACAATGTAGTGGTACTAACCACACATCCTTGTTTTCAATATAGCATATCCTGCGTTGTTCGTTGAGGCCTAATTTGTAATTCCAATTTTGTCGTTCGAGTTTTTGAACAATCTTAACCGCTACTGTTAAAATACAAGAAAGATACAGAATACAACACTTGAATGACCCCAGAAGGGTCATTTCAATGATTTTATGTGTAGGCTCATTACTCACTGATGACGCCTCCATTCCCAACTTTAACATGTTCAAGATATCTTTTTCGTCTTCTGTGGAAAGTCGAAGATACGCCGCACTCACAATGTGTCCAAGGTGCCCAGTGCAACCTTCGTATACGACACTGCCATCATTTTTTTCGAATACCTAGAGTGTTTCGCAGATCAAAGAATGTAGTGTAGTGTGAAATTCAAAACGGAACTGAACCTTCAAGTAAGCAGGACAGTGCGAATGAACTCGTTTGCTCTTGCCGTACACATGACGGACTTCTTCGGCATCTATACCTGCTCCATGTCCTCGGGCATGTCTACACCAATAAATATGTTTTCTCCCATTACTTCTCTCTTTACAGTCTCTTTTTGAAAATGTTGTGCACGTTGAAGTCTCCAGTGAGGTCTTCCATGCCTAGGACGTTGAAAAGGTTAAGTGTCAAAATTATACCGGGAACAAGCAGGTTTCACCTCGAATAATTCTATGCTGCTGAAATTTCCGCTGAATACCGAAAAATCTTGCAGATCTGCATTTTCATCACGATGTGATGCACCACAATGATGAGCCAATTCCCGATGAGAATGGAATCGGGCACTACATACCGGGCATGTGACGTTCAGTTCCAGAGCAGATGCAATTCCATGAACCTGCTGAATTACCAGAATTGCTCATGCCTTAAAGCAATGGGACAGTGGATAGTACCTTTTTGTGCTTTTGCAGCCCAAACCTCGTAGAAAACACTTTGTTACACTGGTCACACGATACCACTTCCGTGTGTTTTGCAGTTTTGATGCGAATCTTCTCGCCCATAACCTGTTCTTCGTTCCATGCATGCGCATTTCGCAAATGCTTGTAGAAGCTTCTCGCTTCGCGGAATCCTATTCCACATACCACACAGTTGACAGGCATCGAAAAAAAGAAAACTAATCAGAATAGGTACTTTCAGCAACTTTGATGACATAAGTCGAGAGGCCGCCGACTTACTCTACTCGCAGCCTCCTTAGCTCTGGGAGAAGGGAAAGGCTCACCTGTCCATGAGGTAGAGCACAGCAGTGGCTTCCAACCTATATTTTCGAGATCTACTTCTGCTCAGATTAGGAAACATGAAACCTGAGGTGCAACCGGAAACTTGAACACTTCAAGTGCATCTTTTGTTTTAGGGGTTATATCCCGTGGGGTGCCACCATTTTCAAAAGTTCTGCCACTCAGCGTTGGATTTCGACGCAGGAAGATATCTACATCCTATCTTCGGTATTCTGTGCACAAAACCGCTGTTAGAAGAGCTGTTAGATATCTGCGCGCGAAAATTTCCGTTTGACATGTGGTTTGGAGACACTTTTGACTCGCTCAGTTTTAGAGAGCTCTCGAGGGAAAGAACTGTTGAGTTTAGGAGAACAACAACTAGTCTCTGTTAGATCTAGATTCACTGCAATTCTTCACAGGCCGGAATGGTAAACGAATTCCAGCAAAATATAATCAAAATGTTTTAAATGCAGCTGTAATGGAGAAGGGTACAGCTGCGTGAAAACGTGAACTACTCCTTCAGGATCATTGGCAGATATTCATGCTTATAACCAGGCCCATTGTAACGCAGTCCACAACATAATAACGCTCTTACTTGTATCCTCCCACCCCCTTCTGCAGGTGAACGAGAGCAGCCCCGAGTACAAACATGGGAGCCACTCTTGCTCATGCGGAAGCTCCGGAACCAATCCACAAAGCCAAAAGCAGTATGCACTTACCAAAGCACGAAACAGTATCCACTTTCATGAGCCTTTCGAAGCAGAAGCTGATCTAGAAAATGTTAACTAGGCGCTGTTTATCGACGGGGGGCATTTCGTACTATCACTGCTTCCCTTGTTCCGGTTTGCAAATCTCACTTTGGTGAAACTTGTGAACTCTTGTGAAGCTGGAGCAGGATCGTCTAGCCACCATCCCAAAACGTGTCAACTCGAGAAAACGCTACCTAGATGGGTCGACACATCTATGGAAAGCAAAATGCCCCCCCCCCGTCGATAAACTGCGCCTATTAACTATGATTACGCACAAGAGCGGTAATCTCACAAAAAACCGCTCTTATTGAAGTATCCTAATTCAAATGAAGTTAAAGGGACGCGTGGTCCCACAACGAAGTGGACGACTTGCGCCCGTAAAACTCGTCAGGCCGTTTTCCCAGGTGTAGTTTTAGGCGGCAGACAAACTAACTAGCCAAAGTGGTCGCATCTATTCCTACAGCGTCCGCGCAAGGCGTGTCGACCGCGGCGCTCCTGGCATTTTGCCATTCTTTGGTGATTCACGCTTCCAAGTAGCGATTAGAGCGCGAACTTTTTTTCGGGCCAATTAGAAACAAAGAGAAACAAATATTGGGGAAAGGAATACACTCCAAAACACAGATGATCCGTTTCGCCCGTTATCGCACAATTTTAGTATGTGTTCAGGAATGAACAAGCGGATGTGGATATGTTCAGGGGTCACAATAGCGCATTAGATTAGCGCATTTTGGCGCTGGCGCCCATGGAGCAGCGCTAGCCAGTGCTAGGGCACGGATTCCACCTTGAGTGGAGGTCAAAATACTCATGGAAACAAATTTTTGGCCGACTCTGCCCTCTCAGGGATCGGTAAAAAACTGGCCAGGTGCCTGAAGATTGTAATATTGACTAGTGCCCACACCTGAAAGATCATGAAGTCAGTTGGAAAGCAGACTAACTGCTTTCAGTCCACATCATTTTCATTTGAATTGCGCTTGCGATGTGTATGGAACTCTGAAACTGGCTAACTGCTCTTCAATTCATGTTCTTCTCATCGAAACGCCATTGCGAAAGGTATGCAACTTCGAAACAGACTAACTGATCTTTAACTCAAGTCCCGCTTAACGAGGTTCGCGCTCTAATCGCTATTGGAAGCGTGAGTCACCAAAGAATGGCAAAATGCCACGATACGCGTTGCGCGGACGCTCTAGGAATAGATGCGACCGCCAGAGTTGACGGCTTCAAAAGCTCAAACAATCGACCACGACAAGTCTCAAAGAAGAGCAGAAGCATATGACCTCAAGTATTAGGTCATCCCATTCAAAGTGGCCGACACATATAGAGGAATGGCAGAAAAGCAAAGGGGATAGAGCAGCGGGCTACTATACCATTTGGAAGCTAGTACCTTAAGCTGTGTATCTGTGAAATTTGGCGAACCTAGCCCCAGAAGAAGTTCTCGAGAAATTGAAAAGAAGCCCGAGTGGTGAAAATCGGCGCCGGTTTTTCAAATCAGGTGTCATAACAGGAAAGTGCGCTGCTCAATTTCGAGTGGCACCGGACCAGTAGTTGTGTATAATGGTGTTCTTGAAGTACAAGGTGAAAGTTTGGTTCAGGAGCCCGAAGAAGGAAGAAAGGAAAAAATTTGTTGTCGTGGATGGTCCCATAATGTTCATCCTGCACAAGAAAAAAGGGTGGATGAAGTCAGGCACTGAATATCTGATCACAGAGCCTGGACCCTTGTCGAGCTTCCCCGCGAGTCTGACATCCCAGCTGCAACTGCTGCCCGAGTTATGTCCGATAAACGGAGGATGGTCAAGAGGGTGGCGCATGGGTACCCAATTTTCTTATAGAAGCACGAACGCAGTACCGATTCTATACCTCCTAGCAGTAATGTTCTCAGCATGTCATTCATGACTGTGAAAACGCACCCCGGCCTTAGATGAAATATGGGTGGTCTTGGACCTCGAGCCGAAACTCACAATCGTCAATTTTGTATGAATGCAGATGAGAAGCCGCCCGAGTTCTACCATGAAGAGTTACGTGGGCGCAAGTGGATGATCATCATAGCAAAGGATTCCCACACTGTGGCTTTCAGGCGGCTCTATACAGAGAATAAAATCGTCGCTGTCGGTGTATATTGCCTGTTCCTCGGCAATCAGATCGACAAATGGATGATACCACACAACTACAAGAAGGCCACCGTTGCTCGTCATAGTGCCAGACCCCGAGTAACTGTATTGTAGGGCAGTGCTGGGACACAAACAATACTGAGACCTGGGTTCAATCGCCCCATTCGCTCAACATAAAGCCGTTCGATTCCAACTGATCTGGTTAGTCGAGGGTACTCTCTGACGGCAAACGCTACAATGCTTTGTCATTTGCCGAAATTGGCATCAACAGCAATTTACCCACACTTGTTGAAAAATCGAAGGTACCAGAGGTCCAAAGGCTTTCGGGGCACTGGGAGCGGGTCATTGGTGAAGGAGGGATTTACTTAACTTGAAGCCAAAATATTACTTTTTTATCTATTCTCCTCTTTGTTTTATTCAAATAAAACCGGCGGCACATTTGAATGGGATGACCTAATACTCCTTAGTCAACGACACCTAATTTAACGGTAGACAAACCTCCAAGTGTTGCTGAATCCTCGGGTCCACTTGGCCATCAGCGATGTTGTCCGTATACCTGTCCTCACCATTCATATCCATAGTCTGCAACACCTTTTCTAGCCATCTCTGCAAGGGAGGCGCGTGACAACCTGAAAAAAGCCTATCAGCCTAAAAAAATTAAGAAACAGGAGGAAGATGGAAAACAAACATGCGTAAACAGAGCAAAACACACGTAAACATGACAAACAATCAATAACGGGGCGGTACCGAACAATTGCGAACAAAGAAAAACAATTGCGAACAAAAACCAATCATTGGAAAAGGGAAACATAAGGCCGCGTTCATAGCTTGCGACCATGAAGAAAGTGAAGAAGTGCCGAAAGTGCGGAAAGTGAAGAAAAGCAATAGATACGTATCGATTTGAAGAAAGTGAAGAAGAAAGTGCCGAAAGTGCGGAATCTGAAGAAATGCCGAATGTGAAGAAAAGCAATAGATATGTATCGATTTGAAGAAATTGCGGAAAGTGCAGAAGGTGCGGAAAGTGCGGAATCTGCAGAAAGTGCGGAAAGTGCGGAATCTGCAGAAAGTGAAGAAAAGCATTAGATACGTATCGATTTGAAGAAAGTACGGAAAGTGGGGAAGGTGCGGAAAGTCAAATCGATACATATCTATTGCTTTTCTTCACATTCGGCATTTCTGCAGATTCCGCACTTTCGGCACTTCTTCACTTTCTTCATGGTCGCAAGCTATGAACGCGGCCTGAGGCCCGCGTTCATACATGACACGTTGAAGAAGTGATGAAATATGAAATTGCAAAAAGGAAAGATATACGTATCGACTTGAAAACCGCATTTCTGCAAATCCCGCGCAATTCGCAGAAAAGCGGTTTTAGAAAATAAAAATAAAAAATACAAAACAAAGAAAAGAAAGGAAGAGAAGAAAAAAGAAAACAAAATGACCACTGAGGAGAGCACCCCAATGAAAAGAATTCAAACAGGAAAGTAGCATCTATCTCCTACATCTCCGGGCACCACTGAGCGAAATTTCAAGTATTGCGCGTGAGATGGAAGGTATGGTACGTGATCACGTCCTCCACAACTTATTTTCCGCCCGGTGCAGGAGTTGCGGGCGGCCAAACGGCATTAGCCAAGTTGCATGCTGTGATCCGCACGAAGTATTGCACCAATGCCGCGCCAGTATGCACAGACGGGGGGCGCAGCGGCGGAGCAGACCCGGTCTGTATTCGAGGCTTAATGAAATAGGAATAGTATTTTCCCGACACAAGCTACGGAGTCACAGTCGGATTTTTTCTCGCGTCCACTTGCTATGTATTCTAGGCGCTCCTTAACGACTTCAAAGACTCGGCGCAACTGGGCTATCGCTGAAACGTGGGATGGATGGATTCCAAAATCATAATATAAGGAAAAGCAGCGCTTGTTACAAAACCTGTAGATGGAGGGAGACTATAGGGCTATTCGTGAGCAAAATGGTGGCAACGTCGCACCTGAACCGTTTATAGAACTGAACGGTTCTAGGTGAAGTAATGTTTTCATATGGAAATACACATTTCAACTCATTTCGTTCCATCTGCTTTCGTTCAGTCGTATGGGTGGAACGGTCATTGATTATTTGCGCTCGTTGAACTGTTTTCGTTGTAAAATATTGACTCACCTTTCAAAATCCTTTGTGATTGCCTCCATAATGCTTTCGGTTCGTTTCTATCCATGTACATCACAGAAGAAGATGGGATGGGAACCTCTGAATAACACTACACAGTGTCTCTGCGTATCTCCTCCAGGCCTGTCTGTGTTCCAAGTTTTTTTCACGTGTTTTTCAAATGTGTACCATCCAAAGTAACTTTTTGACGGAATGAGCTCCACACTTTTGTTCGCTTTATTTTCTTCTCTTCTCAGAACAGAACACACTTCCCGTTCAGTTTGTATGGACATTCTGGTGTGATTCAAGTCATTACGTTACAGAAATCCCAATTTTGCACAGCGAGTGTTTTAACCCTGCGAAAAATGCGGACTTTGTTTTTTCTTCCCCTTTTTTCCTCTGTTTGCCTTATCTTCGATTGTTTTTATCCTGGACGAGAATTAGTGCCAGAAGGTATCCCAATTCTGCACAGCGAGTGTTTTAACCCTGCGAAAAATGTGGGCTTGTTTTTTCTTCCCCTTTTTTCCTCTGTTTGCCTTATCTTCGATTGTTTTTATCCTGGACGACAATTAGTGCCAGAAGGTACGCGTAAGCGACCCTGAGCCAGGAACGTAGGATTTTTCGCCAAAGCCTATAGGGACATCACTTACCCTGCTCCTTCCCTCTGCGCTGCCGAAGGTAGGAGATACTCTCTCTAACCGTTTATGGTAAAGTACAGTAGTCCCGAATGCCCGCCCCACCATATCGCCGGAAACCTCGGCATCTCACCACTCTGGTCGTCTACACTTCAAGCGTAAGCCGTGGTCAGGAACACAAAGGCACGGGCGAGTGCCTCGTTCGTGCTCAGGTCAGCATTCATCGAAAGATTTGAGAATTGACTCTTCCGGCGTGTGAATTTGTGGAACAGGCGCGATACATATGGTTTAGAGGAGAGGAGTTTCGGAAAGTCGGAGATTAGGATCAGTGACGAATTAATTTCGCCGATTTCCCTGGTCGATTCCTACCAGGTTGTCAGTCCTATTCAGTCGCTGGAGAGGGGGGCGTTATCTGCGGTGGGAGAACTAACTTATGGTGATAGGATGAGGAACAAAGGGGTTTGCACCGCAGCCATAGTAAAGCACCGATAAGGTAGAGCGCTCCGGTGATGAGTGCAAATCGGGTGGTCTTATTTTGCAGAAAACTCCCGCGACATAATGGTGTGCTTTGGTTGGGCGGGATCGACCGAATCGATTTGCATCTTTTCTATTCTAGGATTCTTCGATTAGTTGACGGATCTACGCTCGTCCGGCTCCTTCCTTGGGTGGTCATCCTCCTGAATCGGCGAACCACCCTTCCACCCTAACATCCTCTCCTAGTGACCGTCTGTTCACTCCACCGACAACCTACCATTTAAGTCCCCCATGCATACACAGTCTTTTTTCAACATCTTTATTTCCTAACACACAAGAGAAAGGGAGAGACACACACTTTATTGTAAAATTTCAAAGGCTTCGTTGTTGGGCCTCGACTCTCTTGGCTAA
>MU932757.1:0-10180 GCA_036418165.1 Cooperia oncophora | reverse complement strand
ATTTGTCCTGAATGAATAGGTTTCACTCCAAGGATCTGTAACAATATTATAGAATCAGAAATCAGACAGAATAATCCCACAAACGATGAAGCCTATCAACAGCGCCTGCACGTCTATGGTACCTACGGGTTACTATATAGTTACGCTTTCTTGTCAGAGACAAGCTTGGAAGTGAGGAAAATTAGCTCGACCCTGAAGACCCTCCGTCCTGATAGTAACAATGAAGCAGCAAGTTGAAGCCCCGAAATTCTTTGCTTAACGTTATGCAGTGTGTTCAGTCGCGTAGCTAATTGCGATTTGATCGTGCATTTCGGCACTGTACCGCTTTTCGTCAAATTTGCCAATTTCAAGAGAAACGGCCTTTCACAGAAAGCTTTCCTCAGCGCGATTCATGGCCACTGGGATATTTTGACTCACTGGAGGACGCAGTCGTGGACTTTGGCCTCATTCCAAATGAGAAGATTTTTTGCGCCTTTTCGTTATTCCAGAACTGATACTTTTGCTGACCGATCATTATTACATCTCTTCATGGGGAGGATGTAATTAACCCCGATTTCTCACTGGTGAGAGTCTTCTAGGACACTTCTGCTCTGCTGCCATCACCGACGACAATGCTCGACCCTGTTTCTCACAGAGTGGCGGCTGAGTTACCTCTATCAACTGTGTGTCAGTTCTTTAGTATCACTTTTATATGAGCGATCTATTAGACCTCTAATGAATCTCAATATCTGTCGGCAGAGAAAATTTTCCGAAGACAACGGGTGCGCTTGCTGAGGAACGGGCGGTTGTCGTCGCCATCATTGGTTTAAGGGCTATGGTGTCGTCGAATGCTTCACAGCTCTTCCACCATTGTGCCAACGCCTTTGATATCCGATGACATCACAGAAATGCTGAATGTAAGAGACGTCTCGACCCCAGACGGCAAATGAACTCGCATCCCATGTTTTTCAAGCGAGGTGTAGGGCTCGAATCGCTCGAAAAGCGGCCTTCCTCAGCTTTCCTGCCCGCAAAGTGTGAGAGCAGATGAGTTCCACCTGAAACTCATGACTTGCTCACACGACCTAGCATTCTTGTGATAACTCTTGGAACGCGAACTGCGACATCAGAAAGCGCATGTCATAATAAAACTAGTACAAGACGAATCTGTACCAACTATTTTATGAACACGGTTTTTTTTCGTGAACGGGAAAGGAAAACTATTGATTATACGTATAGTTAAAAGGACTTTAACCTGGATTGAGCGCATTACTTGGTCGTTACGCTCCCATTCGATGAAACGGGCTTTCTGAAAAAAGTGGTCATTACTCCTTCATTTTTGTCCAAATTTCGGAAAGGTTTTATTTATTCTTCGGTATCTCAAGGGTGTACTCATTAGACTGCTCACCACCAAACATTCTCTGGCACTCATATCTGTGTAGCTAGAATAAGGGAGGCATTCAAGTGGTAGTGCGAAAACTAAATAATAACTGTAGCTACGAGTTAGTGAGGAACGATTAACTGATAAATGCTTCGTCATCACATTGCTTTACCTTTGGTTATATCTAACTTGTATTAGGGTGTCCGGAAAGCTTTAAGAGAGTTGAGATAAATGGAAGAAGCAAGGTTTATTATGGCTGTTGGAAATCCACTCTTCCACTCTGAAGAAATGTAGCGAGCAGATTCCTCAGGACAAAGGCATTATTAAATGTTATGAGAAAGCGAAATGTTCGTAGATCGAGTGCGGCGTTGGTTGGTATTAAATCGTGGCAAAAATAATGACCGTTCCTGAAGCAAATATTTTAAAATATCATAACTCGCTTCAAAGTGTTGCTTTTCAATCGAAATAACGACCAAAAGAATCAACACATTTCTGCCAACGAGAAGGCAGTTTAGATATTCCGGCAGCATAAATACTGGAGTGCTGGATCGACGAAATCGTTGAATGCCTTTTCTACGTCGTTCGGTTTCGGAAGCATTTCTCGCGTAAGAAAATTTCGAGATGCTTGAAAAAGTGATAATCCTAGGGGAAAGGTCTGATGTGTATGGAGGATGGTCGAGAGTTTCACATCCCAACACCGTTAGTTTTTTTGTTGTCATCAATGAAACATGCGGTCGGGCGTTGTCATGGAGTAGGATCGCGCCCTTTCTGTTGATTAATGCCGGCTGAATCCGATGCAATTTTTGGTGCATTTTTTCGATTTCCTCACAGTACTTCTCCGCTGTGATGGTTTCTCCTGGAGCCAGGAAGCTGTGGTGGATCAAACCGGCTGTAGACCACCAAACAGTCACCATGACCTTTTTTGGTGCAACTCCGGCTTTGGAAAATGTTTAGGAGCTTCGTCGTGATCCAACCACTGTCCTGACCGTCGTCTATTGTCGTATTGAATCCATTTTTCGTCACACGTCACAATGCGTTGCAGAAAAGGATCGTTTTTGTTCCGCAAAAGATGAGACGAACAGACTTCGAGATCTTTTACCTTCCCAGTTTTCTTCAAATGACGCGCTACAGTTCCGAAGTCAAGTCCTATCTCTTCGGCAATTTCCCTTGTGGATGCTCTTGGACTGGCTTCTATCTGTGCCTTCAATTCGTCGTCTTTAACTTCCGATGGCCGACCGCGTCCCTCCTGATCTTCCAGGTTGAAGTCTCCATTTCGGAATTTGTCGAACCACCTACGCGTGGTGCGCTCATTTGTAGTACCTTCGCCCCATGCGTTGGTGATATTCCTAGCTGCTTCCGCAGCATTACGGCCGAGTTTGTACTCGTGAAGCATGATGAGTCGGATTTCGCGTCTTGACAACATCTTCGCGGGTGACCCAAAATCGTACAAGAAATGGTGGCAGGGAAACGGGAAAAAATTTGTACGATAGCTTGGAAAATGTGCTTCCGAACGATATATTGAACTACCAAACTTGCCCAAGTTTTCAATGAATTACGATCAGTGGAAAATAGCAGGTGCGATAAGGGTCATTATTTTTGCCACGACCTAATATTGTCATCACCCACTATACAATCCTTTGTTCCTTTGTTTGTTTGTCCGGAAATTCGTTTCTACCAGAAGAACAACTTGGAGAGGTGGGGTCAAGGTCGGGATGGGTAGGGCATGTGACAAGATGTAAAGAGCAACCGTAACCCATGGTAAGCCCCGCCCATAGTGGGCGGGGCATGCGTCGGAAAATTGCGGTCACACTGAAAAAACTCATAGTTCGGCTCTAGGGCAGTTCCGAGATGGGGGAAAGTGGATTAAGGTTAGCAAAGGGTTTACCCGTCAAATGGAGGAGACACACCCAAAATGGGAGGGGCGTACTCGCGATGGGCGGTGCTTCCCAGTTGTCGGTAACTCGGTCCCCGAGAGAGTTCAGAGATTGCAAAAAAGTCCATGGCGAAGACAAACATCTGGCGAGAGTCCGTCATATCTGCGGTGTGCTGTGACCCGCCACAGTGGGAGTGGCGTGACCTCAAACGTTAGGTATTCATTAAAAAAATCGTAGAATCAAAATCTTAAAATCGTTTCCACGTCGCCTGTAGTGGTCCTAGAGCACTACAGGCGACGTGAAAAACTGGATTATGGTCCCAAAAAGGTAGCCGTTGAGTAGTACATACACCGTTGTGGGTGGAGCTTGAGGAGAGCTAGGCGGGGCCAAAAAGACTTTGAAACGCTTTCAGAGCACTCCAAACACCGGAAAATGTGGATTAATGTCAGTAATGGGGCACCGGTTGAAATTGCGAGGCACATCCGTTGTGTGCGGAGCTTGCATCGAGGTGGGTGGAGCAAATTTGAAAACTCGTAAAACGCTTCCAGAGCACTCCAATTGGAAAAAGTGGATTAATGTCAGCGGTGGGTCACCTGTTGAGAAGTACGAGGCACACCCGTTGTGGGCGGAGCGTGAGGAGAGCTGGGCGGAGCCAAACGAAAAAGACTTTGAAACGTTCCCAGAGCAGTCCAGACACCGGCAAAAGGTGAGCAGAGGTGTGCAAGTCCTCGGCCATTGAAGTGAGATAGACACGCCTGGGCGAAGCAGGTGTCGAGGTGGGAGGGGCAAAAGTCAAAAATTCACGAGTTGCTTGCAGAGCAGCATATGCACCGGGGACATGTGGACTGAAGGTCACAAGGGGTTAGTGGATAAAATGGGGCAGACATCCTTAAAATGGGCGGGACGTACCCGTACTCGAAATGGGCGGTGCTTGCTACGAAATTTATATTTAGGAACTGAGTCACTTCAGGGATCACAACTAGCAGCATCTAACTACCACCTCGTTTGATCACTACCGCATCCTTTAAAGAGCAAAAATTCCGAAAATTGACGTCTACTCGAAAATGAGGTCCACCTCTTCTTTTTATCGTAGTTGCCGTAGTTCTATAAGAGTGGAAATGAAAAGCTGTGCAAAAGGTGGACACTAGTCCTCGTCATTAATGTGATTACCGTTAGTTGGAGATGTCTTTTAGAGAAGAAGATTTTGGTCAAAGTGTCGCAGGACCTTCCTTCCAACCTAATAGCATTTGAAGCGGTGGTGGTGTGGTGGCAAGGGCCCGCTTACCCCAACCACGCTCCGGGGTCGACTCTCGCCAGTGCCAGGAATCTCGTCTTCTACTCCCTGGAGACGACGAAATCGTGCCATTTTTAACTAGCAGGATAAAACCGCTGACACGCATTGGGTTGGCTCATTAGTGATGGCGTTTCTTTTCTCGAAATTCCTGAAGTTGGAAAAAATTCATTTATGGGATTTATCCAACTGTAGGGCAAAAAAGGTACCCTTCCTTACTGATGAGCACGGAGGGAGGATACCATGGTTGTCTAGTTTCCGTCTAAGGGCACGTGCGAAACGGAAACTAGACTACTTCCTTGAAATCAATATAAACAAAAATTCGATCTGAAAAGAAAAACTAAATAAATAAATGAATAGATAGTTAGATAAATAAGTGAATAAAAAAATCAATATTTGAAAATTATATCACAGTTTCATACAATAATGTTGTAATCATTAGAACAAATATAAACTAATTATATCACACTAAAATCACGTTTATAACATGAGAGAATTTTCAGCTCTATGAGGCAGTAGGTTGATTTTCCTAAAGATTCTCTTTTTACTGGTTTTAAGAAGTGTCGGGCCCACGAAATTGAGCATTTTTAACACGCGCTCCTTTAACCATTCATTTGGAGAGCTGAAACCGCGTTTTGATGAATATTAGTCCAAGAGGCCACGCTTTTAATCAAGGCCCTATACCAATTGAGAGCTTACTGAATCAGCTTCTTCGAGGAGATCAATGCCGACGAATGGGTAAGTGGCAGAGGTCATGAAATGCTCCCACATATCATTTATATATTACCTTCTCTTGATGGGGAGCTGCAAAAATTAGTGCACGGGTTCTCGGCCGCTCTGTAAGAGGACTCCCCATGCGATGAACATTCACAAGGTCCAAATTCCCATCTTTCCATCGCTTGAACCAACCTTAAGCTATCCCAGACAGCACCCTTCCTTGATCACACAGGTCGCAAGTCGCATCAACCAAAATTTCATGCAATAAACGCCTTTACTTATGGTCCAGCCCAATACATGGGCTGCACGTCATTGCGTAAGTCATATCACTTTTGAGTTAGTGCAGTTGGGAATAGAGAAGGACGCATGTGGCATTCCAAAATCCACGCATTTCATTTTTATTTCGTTCAGGACTCAATGGCAACGAATTTTGACGGGATAGATTTGGGAAGAGGTAGTTAGGTAATTGTTGTGAACCTAAGACGCATTTGCAACTCTTCAAACTCTGGCGAAGCCGCAAAGTGTACGTATTCATTGTGATCCTAAACTATGAGGAATTTTGCCTAAGGACTAGCTTCAGAGTGGGTGAAGCAACTTTTGCAAAAAGTGATTGGGAACGAAATTCCGCGCATTTTGTAGCTTTGCAAGAGTTTGCAGCTTAGAGAACACCCTCGCTTGAACCGAGCTATGCCCAAACACCAGCAGGTTTTATGCTATAAATCTATCTCTCTCGTGCAGCATTACAGTGTAGTGATTTTTTTCGTGATCATGTACAATGCCGTTAAGCGGGACTCACCTTTTTCAACGCTCTCTCGAAAGCGCCGTCATTTACTTGAACTGCTGGGTCGTAAATGAGCACCACGCGCATGCCCCAGCTCTGCACTTCATTCAAATACTCCGGTAGTCCCTCGAATTCCTACAAAAAACATTCAAACAGTAACCATATCACCAACGTGGTCACTGAAGGGATGGTTTTATGGCCTACTTTTTTTTTACTCTTTTTTGCACTACTTCATGCTTTGGCTTAATCCCTGAATTTACTTCAAATTTGAAAATAGGCTATAATGGTTAAACTTCATAAGCTGAGAACGCGACATGTCAAAGTGGAACCATTCCTTGCACAACTTGGCGATCTTTAGTCGCCTGTTCACCTTTCGTGACTCAAAGTGTGTGATAGGCCCTCTCCACCATTGCCGTTTCGTTTCACCATCGCCATGTAGCGATGAGGTCTCGATCGTTTCGTATATTCCCTTGCCGCATTGCCCTTTGTTTCTCTTTCTTACGCTCATTCTCTCTTCGTCATATGCTCATCTAATATTTAGAACGAACAGGAACGGGTACTGAGCGTTTTTGACGCTTTTTTTGTCTTCCTGCTTCTTCACTGTCGTGCTAACTTGGCACTTTGACATTTGTGTTCAAACTCACACACATATAGGAAACCACTGATGGCTTTAGCAACGGACACTTCTCACTTGAAAATGGTTCTGGACTTTCCAAACAAAACAATACTCCACATTGGATATCTTTCCTTTCGTTGATCACTAATGAGTTAGAAGCTTCAGAACATACCTTTCCGATGGTAAAGATTTTGCATCGATCCATGTAATCAATGTCGACCACAACCGTTTCAAGAGGGATACCTTTCTTCCTGTTTCTAGCAATCGTTTCCTTCAAATCATTCAAATTCTTGTAGCCATAACGCGACAGCTAAAATTAGCAGTTAGTTGTCCCCAAATCCTTGTTAATCTCTACCTTAACATTCGGATTCTATTGCGCAGACGGTCTCTTCAGAAGAGTTCGTTTTTCTGCGCCAGAAGTGCTTACCTGGAATCCAAGCGCCCAGTAAGCCGGGAGAACAGGGGTTCCGATAAAGGAGAGATATTGCTGCGTAACTTCTTCAGGGGTTGGTCCCGGAAAGAAGTACAAATCCAAAACACCACCAATTGCACGATAGATTATCGTGGGACCCGGTGCTGTTGTGAATTCCTGAAGATAGAAACCCTCTAGCCCTCTTATACGGTTTTCAGTACTCCTCAGAGTACCTGAGCATTGCTGTTGAGGATAAATACTCCGTGAGCTTTACCATCGGGTTCCACGACCATATAGAAGGGGTGCACTCCTGCAAAAAAACTGGATTCCAGCCTAGAAGCGCTAGAAGAAATGACTGGACAGTACCGTATAGGTTTTTCGTGTCGACTCCCTTTGAATAGGGAGCCTCGTCTCTTGCCCACATTCCCCAAGTAAGGTATGTGGAAAAATCATGCTGAAGCAGTTCTAGCGGCATAGTTCATATTTGGCATGGGAAATGTGTACTGAATACCTTAAGCGTTTGATGAACATTTTCTCCCAACCCATACATAGCATCCGAAGGTAACTGAGTAACAATTTGAATAAATTTGTCAGAAAATAGCAGACCACCTGAAAGCAATGTTCTCGTCTACGCTAGGACTACTAGTTCCAGAGGAAATGAACAATAAGAAAAGTGAATATTGCTGACCAATCGATGTGTCAAAAAGATGAGTTCCTGTTGACTTTCGTTTGACCACGAAGTGAAACAGCTCTTTTGAAGTGTCGGTCTCAAGCTGAAAATTTAGATTTAACCACATTGTCCGATAACTGGATTAACCCAAATGTACTGATGTCTTCTTCAACAAAATTCAATGAGTACTCGAAACACAATTTTCATTGGTAAGCTTTCGCTGTGGTAACAGCTTCTTCAGACCTCAAATAAAATAAAGCATACATAGTACTACAAATCTTTACAACAATCGATTTGTCGAAGTACAGTCCTCATCATTGCGGACCGGTGGGGCGTGTCAGCCAGTATGAGTGTGCACACTGTTGAAGCCGTTCTCAGCCTTTTGTTGAAACGCGTATGCGAAAAAAGTAGAAAACGAGTAATACGGAGGATATAATACAGTCATATCATTTGCTCGCTTTAAATACTGGTGGAGAGCGGGTTTGGCACCGCGCCAAACGCAGCCGCACTGAACCGCCCCGACAGTACGTAATGATGAGGACTGTACAAACCAGGCTGGAGTCCTTCTGCGTGTTATATGGTACGCTTAATGGCAACGGAAGAGCTTATTGAGAAAGTGCGCATCCTGTACTCCAGCTCGAAGAGCCGCGTGCAAGCACCAACAGGCATTTCGCAGGAATTTTCAGTCACGGTCGGGGTAGTGCTTGCGCCTTTCCCGCTCCTCTTCGTAGTCCTTATGAATGCAATCTCGCAAAGTCGTCAGAAACCGAGTCCTTGGACGCTTCTCTACGCAGATGATGTGGTGCTGGCCAGTGAAGATAAGAGCGAACTCGAGCAGCAGGTGCAAGCTTGGTCTGATCGCCTGACAAAGTTCGGACTGAAGTTGAACATCAAGAAGACCGAGTACTTGACGACCGATACAAATGAGTCCGATTCCATTAGGATCAGAAACACTGAGCCCACTTGTACAAAAGCATTCAAATATCTTGGATCAGCAATTACCGCCAATGGTGGTGTGAACTCGGAATTGAGAGCGCTGGTCAGCGTGGTAGAAATAGCGTCCCGTGTCTGAGATTCACTGCGACAAGAGGCTTCCAGCGAGCCTTGAGTGATAGATCTTCAGGACTGTGGTTCGACCAGTCGCCTTATAGGGTGCTGAACGCCCACCGTGACCAAAGAAATTGAAGCTCAGAGATGGACATGAAAATGCTACGTTATTTGTCTCGTGTGAATAGGATTTGCAGTGATGAAATACGTAGGGAAATTCGGCGTAGCTTCCATAGTTGATAAAATGCGAGAATCTCGTCTCCGATGGTATGGCCACGTACTTCGCGCGAAGGCGGACATCGTCTGTAAGACTGGTCTCCAGCTTGACATGCTCGGGAAATGCCTTGAAGGGCTCCCCAATCAACGCCAACTTAAAGCGCTGCACGTGGATTTAATGTTGATTGGTGCCTTCCCTGATCAGGCATTCAACGGGGGAAATGGCGTGAATCACACAAAATCAGAAGAACGGAACCCGCCACAGAGTGAGACAAAAGGTGAAGGATAAGGAGAGAAGGAAGCTCATATATAAAGTCATCGAGGGAAAGGCAGTAGTAGTGTTTGTTAAAATGAAACGCCGATTAGGCATAGGTGGGGTACATTAAATCCGCGCATCAGCGAAGGGCACGCACAATAAAACTGTCACGGTCACAACCGAGAACAATTCAAGGGTCGGAGTGGGAAAATCCGTACATTGATTCTCATCCACTTGTGATGGTGCACAACGAGATCGTGACTAGATGTCGCTAGGAATTTTGAGGATGAAATACCAAAATGATAAAAGAACCACACATTGCTGAGTACATGCTCTTCTTCCCCTAGAGACGACCCACACAAAACCAAACAGTGCCCTATCTGCCTATGACTGTGCCGCGGTGAGGGCCCTAGTTATAAATATATGATTCAGGGATTTTAGCGGTAGGCGTTGAAGCACACAAGAAACATTTTATCACGCAGTTCTTGCTCACCTATACATGGTAGTGGTATGGAGTGGTCAAGGTTTCAGTCACTAATGTCGGTAAAACAGTCAAGGCCAACACCCTCACCATTCAGGCCTTTCAGCAATGAAGGTGCAGTTAGACAGGGAACCCCCTGTGCACTATCGACTGTTTTGTAGGCCACGTAGAGCGTATCTGAATTCTGTGTAACGCTGGACTGTCCCTGACAGATGCTGCCGACATGGCTAGGCCAATAAATAATTTTTACTGAAATAGTATCTTTAGTTATCACAAGAATGCTGAGTTGTGGGCAAAAGTCGTGCCCCAGGCGGGAGTCGAACCCGCACCTCACGCTTTCCGGGCGAGTGCGCTATCCGTTACGCCACCAGGGCCGCTTTTACCCTCTCAGCTTAACGGCTTATGCCGTAACCTTACAGCACTCACACGTTTAACTTGGTGAGCCGGTCAGCCGTAATCATC
>MU932754.1:0-13644 GCA_036418165.1 Cooperia oncophora | reverse complement strand
TTTCCCATAATAGCGACCACATTCTCAGATTCACCATAACTTCCTACCTTTTTTCCCGGAATTTTGCCCATTCCGCTGTAGAGCGGGAGGGGGAGGTTCATAGCACACAAAACAGGAAAAACCTCGCAAAGTCAGCAACCTCTCTCACGAGGTCAGAATGGAAATACGGCCACCTTCCCCTCAGCGACCAAATACGACCCCCTTCCCTCCCCAACAACGATGTCCCCTGTTCTCAGCAATAGGTTCGACACCAGGCTTTCCTGGCCGCACATGGCACTCGATTTGTTGCCATGTTCTTTTCGTTCTGCACCATCACAATGAATGGGCTCGCAGAGTCACCAGAGCTCACTCTGCGACGTGTTAGACGCTTGTCTATGACCGAGCGCGGGACACTGTTTCATTGTGTAGATGACTGCAGTGTACACACACACAGATACGATAAGTTACGCAGTGACGGCGAGAAGTTGATCTGCGGAGCAAATACGATGAAAGAAGATCGCTCTTCGGAGCCGCAATGCGCATCCAAGGCAAATAAACAATCAGTGCCATTCACAGAGCTCTACCATAGTTTACAAAGTTACTATTCCTTCCCTTCGGATGAGGCATGCCTTCTGTAAAAACTGGATGCTTGGAAGAAAGCTGAATTATATGAGAAGGCTATTTAACTCTGCAAGTTAGAAACGGAGCGGCCTATGAAGACTGGTTATTGAAATTCCTGCGTGAACCTACGAAAGGTTCTGGTTGGAATCAAAACAATAAGAAGGAAGACATAGAACATAAATGGTTGAATGTACGACTTTCACTGACCTAAGATGCTGTATGGCTTTTGTGGAATCTCTTATGCAATCACGGAGATTAGGCGTAAGATTCTGTATTCATCTCTGAATAGTTTGACATGCAACTGATTAGGCGTAAGGTTCTGTATTCATCTCTGAATAGCTTGACATGCAACTGAGAAACAGCAACGAATTAAGCTATTCGCCTTTGTAAAAGCTTTCCGAAAGGCTAGAAAGTGCTTTTTCGATTCCTTCTCCATGAATGGCACCTGAGAACGCCATCGTATATACAAATAAAATTGGATTTGGCCCCGAACGAGAAGGGCAGGGCGGGAGGGGGGGGGGAAGGGAGTCGTAAGAGCAGTGCTCATTCCAGTGTGGGGAGAGCAGCGACTCTCAGATGCCGTAAAGTCGTTGAATGATAGAATATCTATTTATAGCCCCTACTGGGAAGAGCATCACTCGTAGGAAGCCAGCCATACAATAGCACAAAATGCTCTCTAGGAAGGAGAAACTTGTTCTTCAGGTTATTTACAACTTCTTTCCAAAACAACCGATTTTTAATCGCTGAGCAGACGAACAAATGTTCCTCACCTTTCAGAAATTTTTTTGATATCTTTTGTCCAGAAGTAAAAAAAGCGGTGACTCGATAAGGAGTAACCGCCACACTCATCATAAACTTCAAATTTTCTTCCACGCAGGTGACTTTTGGAACATAGAGCGATCGATAGACAGAAGGCAAATACTTTGGGAAATATTACTACTCAGCAACCGAGCGATTACTGAGTTCTGGGATTTTCCGACAAGTGTTCGAATGTGTTCAGAATGATATCACCCGTCCTGATTTGTGTAGGCACACCTTTGACCGTCTCAATGATTTTCTCAAGCGGCACCGAAAACTCGCCGAGTTTGGTTAAGTGAACAGGGTTGCGACAATCTCGCCTACGTTTAGCAGCACATCGTGGGTAGGTCCTATCATAGCACCAAGACGAAAATGTTTGTCATCAAGGAGTTCAGGTAGGCAGGTGGCTGAGCTCTGTGGAGGACCCAAACAGCACGTTGTACTGTTTCCACAGAATACCCATCTTTCGCCTGTTACCAGATCCGCATAAAAGCCCTTTCCATTTTATACTCCTATATTTATTTTTTATTTATTATTATTTATTATATTATATATAACACCTATGGGACTGGCGACGACCGACACCCGTCTAAGGCTGCGTTCATACTTTACGGCAGCGTCCACCAGCGACCAATAACATCCACCAGCGTTCGAGTGTCCGGCAGCGTTAGCGACTAGGAAGTAGGCGTATCGATTAGCATGTGCCAGCGTCTACCAGCGTCTGCCAGCGTCTACCAGCGACCAACAGCGTCTTGAAGGCTAGGGAGTATAGGTATCGATTTAGCGTCTGCCAGCGCCTATCAGCGACCAACAGCGACCAAGTCTGGAGTATGGGGAGATAGGAAGGTGGCAGGCCAGATGGTAGATTATGGGAAGATAGGAGAGTAGCAGACCTGGAGGAAAGTATGAAGGGTGTTGGGCGGTTGCAAACAGCCTCAGAAAATGGGAAGATAGGAGGGCAGCAGATTGCTGGTAGAGAGCATGGCGCGATAGGCGCGATAGGAGAGTAGCAGGCAGCTGTTGGAATACGGCGAGACATGAGGGTAGCACTCAGTTGGTAGGGGGTATGGCGCGATGGGAGGGTAGCAGACAGCTGGTACTCTCATATAGCCCCATACTCTTTAACAGCACTGGTCATGGTAGACGCTGGCAGGCGCTTGATCGGTATCTATAGTTTCCCAGTCGCTGACGCTGTCGGACGCTCGGAATGCTGGTGGACGCTGCAATAAAGCGTGAAAACAGCCTTAGACGGGTAGGTCGTAGCCAACCGCTAGGGTGTTAGAGAAATATAAGATGATAGGATAGTACCGACTGTGCCGTAGTGTTTTAGAAAGCATATAAAAGGAGCACATCCCAGACTTCGTATAACTGAATCCTTCTGCTACCTGACGCTTATCCTAAGAAAGTAGTAGCGTAGATATTATACCCGTCCGCCCGATCGATACCCTTTTTCATCTATAGCGTTGGAGCGCCATCGTAACGGTAGCACGTCCTCGCGCGTAATCGCGGGGTCTTCGCAGTCTAAATAAGAGAGGTGTCAGAAGTTATGACAATGCTACCCTTCGCAAAAATTAAAATAACCTAACGAATATGTGCGTGCCAAGGTATTTTTATTTATTTATTTATTTATTTATTTATTTATGCGCGTGATTACAACGCGCTCAAACAAAACAAAGTAGCAAAGCGGAGTGAGCAATTTCAGAACCAAACAATAAACAAAAATCAATAAACAAAAATAAAATCCAAAACAAGATCCGTATAAAAAAATTCATGTGCAGTAAAATTACAGGCAGTTGCACTGAGAGGTCGTAAAGAATCAACCGAAGCAGCTCTTAGTTGCTCAAAAGGATGGAGTTGCATAATTAACTAGGCGGAAGGAGAGGAGTCAGAGAGAAATTATTAGGCGAATTAGAAGGAAAGGAGAGTACCAGCCTGTGGTCGGTAGTTTTAGAAGGCATAAGAGAAAAGTACCAGTCCCTTTGCGGTGGGTCTACAGGAAGCATAGGAGAAGATTGTATATTCTCTAAGTTATATGCCAACGCAACTTCCTGCCGACTCAGTAGAACTCCAAAAACTGCCTTTGTAAGAACTGCACTGGTTACCGAGTGATTAAGAAATCCGTTCGAATCGCATGCTAGAATCGGCGCCTAAATGGTCTTTCATAAGACGCATGGTACCCTCAACACATGAGGCCGTGTATGAGAACTATGCAGACCCCTCAGCCTGTCGATGTGTCGTGTCCGACCGCGCCCAAAACCCTGCAGCGGGGTCCAGAGTCTACTACGGGGCCGTAGAAAGTCGTAATTCCTTGCTACACCGCCCTCACGTATATGCTAACACCATCCGCGCGGCGCTGTCGCGTGCAGCTCTCTTGGCTTTTTGCCGTGTAATTGGCGCTTCGGAATGAATACAGACGCAATTTCTTTATGTGATTAACATTTTTAGGTGCTGCATAATAAGAACGAAATATGACAAGGGAATAGAACTCAAGAGCAAACTGCTGCTGCTTTCAATATCACTCACGAGGCCACACATTCCCACAGAACATCGACAATAAAGAAAAAACAAGGACAACATGCAATAAAACATGAAATACAAGGCAGAACGCATTCCCTACATTTGAGTATTGCTATGCTCAAGGCGAAATAGAAGGTGATTGAAGAATGCACAAAGGCTAGAAATGACAAGCAACGAATGTGGATGTAAATAAAACAAAATTGAAAAGCTAAGGAAACGTAATAAATTAAAATCGCGTGTGCATTTCTGCGATCCGGCTCGAATCCGGCTCTAAATGCTATAGAAATACTTCAAACTAACGAGTGGGACGCTTAGGCCGTTTTTATTTTGATGTTTTGTGGGAATTGCGCGCCTGCAGGATGTTGCAAGAAGACACAGTTGCTCTTGAGTTCTAGCCCTCGTCATCATCTTCAGTTCTTATTTTGCAGAGCCTAAAATGTTATCCGCATAATAGAAATTGCGTTGTACTTGTATTTCAAAGCGCAATTACAGACTTGGCAAAAAGCAAGAGAGCTGCACGCGACCGCGCCGCGCGCGTCGAGGGTGTGTAGAGTGAAAACGTGAGTTTTCAAAACGGGCGGCATAGCAAGCAATACGACTATTCCCACGGTTCCGCGTATCTGGACGTGCGCGTTTGGGCGGGGGAGCCGACACATCAGACAGCGGGGGGCTGATGTTATCTTACACCCCATGTGTTTGAGCGTTATCACGTGTCTTCAAGAAATCCTTTGATCGCAGCGCCTAGAATCGGCGCCTAAATGGTCTCTCATAGTTAGAATAGCTCAGGACATTCTCATCCCAAGATGATGGCTCTCCGATATTCGCTCCTTCTGTTTTCACATAACACTGGTACGATTTCAGCGGTCGGTGTGGACAACGTATTCATACTACTCTCAGCGTGGAGGTCATCTCCTACTCACCTATCGCTCCAAAAACGTATGGAGGAGACTTTCGCTGACGCTGGCGTCTCCATCACAGTCACATCTCTCACGGACTTTATTTCATTTGCAGTTGGTTGTGCGACACCTTTTCCAAGTGTGCAGGTGAGCTTTTCTTCAGAATTCTAAGTGGTGGAGCTGAACCATGGGCTCTGCTGGGGACATATCTTCTCTGATTCAGATGTTTTGTGCATATGCGGTGACAGCCGTGATGTTCACTTACGTCTATCAGCTCACGTTCTTCGCTGGGATTATGGTTTACACGAGTCGTCGCGAAATGGATAACAGGAACTGCATTACATTCAGAAAGATCAAAAAAGGTTCAGTATTGGTGTAGTTCTATAACAACGGTTGCAAAAATGAAAGATTTAGGTAGCTCGAAAAATGCTTGTGAAGACCGAAGTTTCGAAAAAAATCATTTTCTGTCGCAGTTCTTTCGCACCACTTATTCGGACATGCTTTTAAACCCTTTAATACGCGTGCTTATTATCATTTCTTTCCTCGTCTATCTGGTGAGTTCTGATGTTTCTCCATAATTCTACGTTTTTTTTCATAACAGTAGAATTATTTCAGGGTGTAGCGATTTGGGGTTGCACTGAGGTGAAACTCGGACTTGAACCGAACGACTTATTGCCAGACAACTCGTACGGAAAGCAAACGCTTCGTCTCGCTGAGAAGTATTTCGCTGGTAACAACCTTTGTTGAAGAATTTCGGGGCGCCCATCTTCTGAGAACATTACTCCGCGACATGGGATAGTCAACACTCAACATCCTTACGTGTTCCTCATCTAGGCTCATATCACTGGGAAGGGGAGAATGGCATCCTAACTTCATTTTCACTGTTAATACTAAGTTTTCTGACTCACAGCACATATATTCTGCTCTGAATGTCCTTTTCTCGCTTTGCAAAAGCGTATCTGTGAGGAGAGTGATAGCTTATCTGTGAGGAAAGCGGTGTGTCGTTCCCCCATTCCCTCAGTTTAGGTGAGATAGATATCCCTCTCCAGTCTGGGCAACCTGGGTACCCGTTGCAGCTAAGAGCAGCGCCAACCGCTATGTGTTGAAGGGTACTGTAACAGATATGATTCCCTCATTAAGGTAGGGTAGTAATAACGAGGCCAATAATTGGTGTAGAGAACTTACTAGTTAAGGACAAGGTCATATCTGTCATCTGGAAAATGCTGCCGGTGAACGGAGTGAATCCCAACTTGTGGACGTCGCTCCTATAGATCGAGGCCGAATACATGGCGCACTGTGTGAAAATTAGAAGTGCAATTTTCGCTATTTCGCTATTTTTTTTACCAAGGATTTCTTCGAGAATGTGCCTTCCCAGCTTTTCGAAGTTATTTCGACTATCTTCATATATAGTTGTTTGTGTGTGTGCGTCTGGCTTGCCACCCAAAAACTGAAGACTACATAAAACTGCTTCTGTAGGACGTGATTCCTAACTGGGATTGCTATAGGATGAGCCAATTTCCAGGGAGCTTAAGCAAGGTAACCTAAGCTATGCCCTCAATAGGCGGGGCGTGTACCGAAGCGAACGGGAGTCGCAGCGATTGAATTCTCAAACCGCATCCAAGCAGACCTGAGCAGAGGATGATATGAGCGATGGTCATGCTCGGGTGCCTGATTTATAGTAGGGGAGACACGCGGAGGAGACAGTGAGGTGTGCTTGATGACTGCCTGCTAGGGAGGGTATATACAAGAAGTGAAACGGTAAAGTGCTGTAATTCTCAAAACAATATTTTTGTCGACCATTCGCCCGACGAAGCCGACTGGACCTCCCCCTCATTGGAATACTTCTTCAAAAGGGACCCAACCTATTCACATGCGGAAGGAGGATCGACTGGCCCGAAGCGCGCCACTCGCACTCGCATCAGCAACCAATTGGCACTTTTGATTCCTCCTCCATCTCTCCCGAAATCAGGCCAGTGTTTCACTACAAAGCATGATAAGGCTAAAAGATTCTAGTTCCAGGGAAGCCTGCTTGCACAGCTTCATCGAATTCAGGGTAAGGGTGCCAAATGGTGCCAGCATCAAAAGTGATGTCCTATTGTGATCAGGGCTCCGAATTACCCCTGTAGTCAAAGTTTCCAGGGGAAAGTTCTTTTGGCGTCTGGGGTAGGAATGGTTCTATAGTGCCAAAAAAAAGTGCATCACGATAAGAAATAATATTGCAGACTACGGTAGTAATCTTCCACGTGTGGATGTACAATTTGTCGAATGTCGACACAGGTGCAAGGCGTATTTGGACAGTGCTGGACAAGGAGATTGAGCTCTACGAGCACACAGAGTTCACCGGAGCAGCTGATTCGTGGTGAGCAGATTCTACTTGTTCCAGGTTTTGTTTTATTGGAGCTAGTGCT
Source organism: Cooperia oncophora (assembly GCA_036418165.1). Taxonomy (NCBI): domain Eukaryota; kingdom Metazoa; phylum Nematoda; class Chromadorea; order Rhabditida; family Trichostrongylidae; genus Cooperia; species Cooperia oncophora. Next base: position 6,425 of record MU932754.1, on the reverse strand, counting down.
CACATATGTCGCCATTTTCATTATCTAGCCATGCCTATTGCAGGTTGCGCACTTACCTCGCCTTTACCAAGCATGCGGTTGGACTCATCATCGAGGACAGATTTTTCGTGTACATTCTAAGGAATGTATTCCTGTCCCAGCCACAGTTCGGCAAATATCGGCGGTGAAGACTGTTTTGGAACGGTTTCTTGGTTCACTATTAAACGTCACTAAGCCCTGGACACTTCAGTGATGTAGTTTTCGACTCGAGCGGATCATTGTTGGATGCCTCACGGGTACCAATCCAGCTTCGTCATGTCGGATTTGCAAATCAAAGTCGAGCGATGCATCTGTTCAGAAGACTGGCTGCAACCAGTCAATTACAGACTGGTGTTTACGCGGACTTCTTCCAGGTGCGTTACTAATGAATGTCAGACATCTCTATTCCAAACCCAAGTCATATTCTCTAAGCATTGTGGCGACAAGCTTGTCCTTTTTCGCTGCCAAAATGTTACTGTGTCGCTGGATCGGGCTCTTAAAAGTCATTCGACAAAGCAGGATGCGAATTCAAGATAGTAGAGCGCACTTTTTTGTTCACGGTGTTGAGCACAAAAGAATTGCTACCAGATCAAAGAATTTAAGCATTTTATTCGCCAAAAACGAGGCCCGGGTCTCCGCGACAGGCTTGGAGATTGGTTGCAGAGGAGGGTATGTTCAGGATGATTCTGGGATGGAAATGCGTGAACTTAGAACGCTTCGCTAGCACCACATTCTGTTATATCTAAGTAACAACATGCTCCTGTAATGAAGCTGATCCCACCTCGGGTCCTAAACCCTTTCTCAGGGCGATATTAACAGAGGTGTCCTCGCACCGAACGGGTGGGTGCTCTCGTGAAGCTACAGTGATGAATGCGTTCTGTACGTAGCTGTGTTCTTCTTATAAGAACCGTGTGTAGAAATCAAAAGAATGGCTAGAGTTGAGAGTAATTTACACGCGGCTCCCTTGAAGAGTCTGTTTTCTTGCGACCACTTATGTTCCTAGTAGTCGATCCAAGAAGAAAGCGACCCCAGGGCTCGTAATATAAAATCTCCACGAGTTTCATTGTTCAAGAAGATTTGCGTTTTTGCGTTTTTTGTGCAATGAAATTTTTTGGGAAAGTGGCAGAGAGAAATCGAGGCACAAGGAATCCAAAGTGGATCACGAGACCTCATTAATTTTATATCAACGTCCTATAACGCTGAACAGATTGCCCACTGCCATCTTGGAGCCAGATTTTGGTACCTTTCTCTAGAAAGGAAACCAAAATCTGAAAGGGAAAACTAGCAAGAATCTTTTTCATCCGATATTTTTTCAGTTCGCAGAGCAGTACAACGCCGTTCTTCCTGGCACGCTGTCGTCAATCGCCTACGCTGGTGTTGCTGTAGTCGTCGTATCGCTTCTGCTGATTCCAGAACCGGTGGCAAGCCTTTGGGTTATGCCCTTGCTTTCTTCTGCTGTCTCTGTTTCTTCCTACACAAGTGCATAGGAAGAGCGTCCATTATTTATTAGAGAGCGTCCATTATTTCTTAGGCTGCGTTTATATTTTGCGGCAGTTCGCAGCGTAGCGTAGGCTTCCAGCGCACGCAAGGGCAAGTGCGGGAGAGAGAACTGGAAACGATTAGCGTTCCCAGCGTAATTCTAGCGTTACGCCAGCGTTTCTCCAGCGTTTCACCAGCGTTTTGCTAGCGTTTGCAGCGGCAGGGAGTAGAGACTATGGGAGAGCTGGAGGGTACAAAACACATCGATTGCGCGTCTCTCACTCGCCCTCAGTCTCTACAATACACATCGATTCTGCGTCTCTGATGGCCACATAGTCTCTACTATACACATCGATTGCGCTTCTCTTACTGCACATAAGTCCTCTACTCCCTCTGCCGCTGCAACGCCAGCAAAACGGCTGGCGTACGCTACGCTTTCCTGGTGTTCCAGGCGTCACGCTGGTGGCGCTGGAAACGCTAGATCGATATCCATCCTCTTCCCGGCACTGCCCCTGACATACGCTGGAAGCGCTACGCTACGCTGCCGCAAGGTATAAACGCAGCCTTATTAGGAAAACAAAGATTCCGCGGAAAATTGGGGAATATGTCGCAGAGTTTAACTGATATCGGCGAACAACAAACTTATAATTATTGGCAACAATTATTTTGAGGTCTGGTGCAAGACGGTGTACTTAACACTTACCCAAATAAGAAGTCACGTGTACTCTTAAAATGGATAAGTACATGCTGACCGGCTTATTTCTTCGAAGGCAGCGAATGCGATCAGTTACCGTTCCTTTTTCCTTCGTTAGCAGGTAGACTGGTGGGCAAAGGCAGCGACTACACCATTTTCCGCGGTGGTGCAAGAGCGAGTGGGGAAGCCGACGATGTCATCGTTCCTCCCATCAGCCCTATCCAATTTATTGACCCTGCCCGCAACTATATCCAGGTTGATACCGAGAATTCTGCCCAAAAGACCAAGACAGAAAGTTGTCAAAAGAAATGAGCGTGATCAGTACAACAGGGAGGAGATCGTTTCGAGTCCGAGCGAGGGGGGGGGTCGTAAACGTGGGACCTCTCTGATGTGAAGGTGCAGCGATACCTAGATGTCATTCAGCTTCAGTGATGAAAGTCTTCTCCATGTTATGAACCCCAGGAAAGACCCACACAAGACAAAAGCAACATGCCAGCGCAGAAGTGGGAACGGGCGATGACAGGAAATACGATGGTCGCCCACAACGACGTCATGAATTATAAAAAAAAATAAAGGATAGAGTCTCCGCCGTTGACCCCTTTGTGGGATGCGGCACGCATACTACTTCCATTCAAATCGCAGTGGCTCACTGAATGCGATGTGGCCTATACGATGACCTGCAGTGGAGACCCGTGTAGCTTACAGTCAGTGTTCATACTCGCCCAACGAATGTGGCTACATTCACTGTCCGCCGCAGTAGATATGCTTAGTTGACGGGGGCGGCAGTCAAGCCTGGGCATTTTGAACCCATCGCGCAATAAGCGCTCACTTTTGTCCTCTACACCACCTCACGCCAATAAATTCCGCCATAAATAACTAAATAGCTGAAAAGTACAACTTCCGGACCTGTTACTGTCTCCAGGAGCACTGTCTACTTGCATCTGGCAAGCCCGTCCAGAAGTTGCAACCTCCCCAAATAGTGCTGAGTGGAAAGGCGTATTGCATGCGCATCGAGGTGATGCCAGTTGGCGCCCAGTGAACTATCTCCTGATATCCTTGACAAAAACATGCGTTTCTGAAGCGTACCAATGTCCTCAAGCAGCAGCAAATCCGCAACTAACTGCAAAGCCGCAAAAGTAGGAGTTGCTTGAGCGAGGAACTGTCTTCATCCCTTCTGGAAATCCTGTTCAAAATGGAAAATTCCGGATAACGGAGTCAGTAGGTAACCACAATGCATGGAAGGAAGTTTGCGATCTCTTTACCTTTCCAGGTGTCTTTTTCGATTGTCTCGATCAACATTGGAATTCTCGGCTTCATGACATTTTGGAGTGTTCGACTCGACTTCATCAGCATGGTGACGATCGTCATGTCCATCGGCTTCTGCGTTGATTTCGCCGCTCATTTAGCGTATAATTTTGCCAAGGTGATTTCCACACAGTTTTCGTGTCTCTAGTCTAACTAGCTTAAACTTTTTTTTATCGGCGTCATCGCTGAGAAATATGTAGGATGCCATGCTCAAAATCCCTGATATATGCGGTAGGCGTGGCTGCGTACTTGAGTTGAACGTGGCGGCAGCTAAGTTTTTCGTGAGATGATTTCGTTTCAAGGCAATTATAATCATGTCTTCGTCCGAAACAGAACAAGATGACAGTTGACTAACATTAAAATATTCCACGAGTAACTCATCCTATGCTGTGTTCGAATGCCACGCCTATTCCGTCTTAGGGATATATGAATACACGTCTTAGGAATAGGGAGTTACGGGAGGGAGAGTGTACTGTACTGCTAACGGACCATTACTGCTCAAGCATTCCAAATCTAGCCGGCCCACTAAGAGATCAGTTTCCTTGGTTGGAGGGCGCTTTCACTTGTACACCTCATTTACTCCTTCTCAAGTGCAGCTTCATATTCTCAGAACTGAATGTCTACTTCTACTAAGTCGGTGATTGTATCAGGTTGGCACATAAGGCCCTCTGCAGGCACGTGGGATGTTAATTTTGAATGAATTTTCCCTTCAGCGGATGCGAGAACTCAATTAACAAGTGGGCCAGGTCGTGGGTACCAGAACTATGGTCTCCATTCAAGTGATGTTTCTCGTTCTCTGTTGTCCAAGAATCCTGGCGATTACGACGTGAGAAAGAGTTTGATCTCATTCTCGAATTAAAGCCGTAAACCATGAGCAGGTGCTGCTGTCGTAGAAAAGGAAGACAGTCGGCTTTTTCGGTCACGTACATACATGAGACGATGGTACATGAGACGTGGGCCATATGTAGTCGTCACTGCTGTACCATTATCCAGCACCGCCCCGTCCCAGCCCTACCACCAACGCATTGACAACTTTTTTTCTATGCTTACCTTCTTTTGTCACCACAGACACCTTTTCTCCTCGAGGGATCCGATCGAGCTCATGTGCTTGGTTCACGTCGCTTTTTGCGCCTAATACATTACCACCCACTACGCTTGCCACGGAATTATTACACTTTGCAGGGTGAAGAGAAAACTGAGCCAACATCACTCGGGAATGGCGCTACTTATGAGATACCCAGCGCGAATATCTTCCCTCACAAACGAGACCATGGGTATGTAAAGGGATAAATGCAGTCTGAACTCAGTCAACTTACTGGTGGTTGCGTACGTTCGTTACCTCCATTGTACGGCTACGTTCATGAGGTTGAGCGAGATTTTTTGAGATGCTGTAGGACTTTATTTCCAGCCTAATAAGCTTCGAAAAGCCACATGATAACGCTATGACACCTTGACATTCAAACATCTATTGAGCCAAATGGAAATTATGGACCAAAAAACTGCTGTTGATATAGTTGCTGCCGAAAGAACAGGGTTTAACTTCACGAACTGTTTCAATAATATGCTTCATAATAATGAATTGTTATTCCCCCTGAGTGGCCGGAAAGGAACTTGGGGTTCTTCAAGAGCCTTCGGAGGGTCATGAGTAGGGAGGCCATCGAATATCGGCTCAAACCACACATAAAATGTGAGCGAGGTTGGTGGTAACAAAGCCACGCGAAAAAAGAAGAACGAACGGCTTGAACGTAGGGAAAGCGAAGCACAGTAAAAGTGGCATCATTGCTTAACAAAAGGTATCATGAAGACTAACGCTCTCAGTATATCTTTCTCTTATATCGAAGACTAACTCTGGCCTATCAATGAAATTAGGCCGATACTTGCCTAATCTTTTGACCTTCAACAGAAGGTCGCCGAGCCAAAGCGTGTCGGTACCATTTTCTCGAATACAATAACCAAGGAGAATTGCTCGATCGAGCTCCGACTTCGGACAAGGTGATGGTCCACGCTCACATGCCCACCTACAGCTTACCTCTGAGCACGGCTTCTTTCATGGGTCAGTAACGTACCATTTGTACAGATGAAAGAAGATCATCACTACGGAAGGATCATCACTATCAAACCGCATTAGAACGATGGATTAAGAAGTGATTTCTCGAGAATATTTTCTGGAAGCCCATACTGTTGCATGATAGTGCCACAAAGCAAGAGCTGCTGATGAGTATTTTGCTAGAAAAGTGGGCTTCGCGAGGGGTATGTGACAAAAGAAGTCGTAATTCGCCGCGTCAGTGGGCGTCGCGTGCGACGTCGCGCCCGCTAATGACGACGATTTCGGTGATATTGGTCGAGAATAGACAATGTATGACCAAAAATAGACATAAGTGTCCACCATGTCCTTGTCTACATGAAATCCGATGCTTCAATCGAAAGGGTAGTGCAAATTAAGAGGACGTCGCGCCCGTTGTCGCGCGCGGCGAAGCGGCAACCTAGATTCTCTTGCCCGTCTATCTTCTAATGCCACCCATTCTGCACGACGTTACCCCATTACATTGCGACATATCATTTAAGATATTCATAATGGTTTTGCACTTCTAAAGAGTTCGTTCATTATGTTATAGAGCATAGAGACGATATCGTCGCATCCAGTGGGGGCGGTACGAGGAGAGGCGGAATGAGCCCGCCTCCAGCTGCCATCCTACCTATATCATCGGTTATTAAACAATTTATAAAGAAAACAATCTGTAGCCAAGCAGCCAACAACCCTGCAGTGGTGCTCAATCCATTCGTTCTTGGCAACGTCCCGACTGATTACTATAAGCTGACTGCTTGAACTCGGAAACGCTCAGTAGTCTAAGATGGTGTGCAACGCGGCCAATTTTGTGGTATTCCTCGACTTTCGGAGTCGGAATTGAATTCTCTTTGGCTAGAGGGC
>MU932753.1:0-16811 GCA_036418165.1 Cooperia oncophora | reverse complement strand
TTTTTTGCATATAATACCATAGTTATTGCTTGCTTTATCAAGTGGACAGAATATATAATTCTTCTGATATTTCTTAATTGTTTCGTACGGATATCTTTCATTTTTACCACCAATGTTCCTGTAAATAAGAATAGGTTTGACTTTGTAATGGTACATTTGATATAGGAAGCATTTGATAAGTGAAAGTGTTTGTTTGTTAGCTTTATATTTGTATTGAAAGTATTTAATGAGTTCATTAACAATAGAATCATATGTATCTTTGATCTTTGCTCTGTTTATTCCTTTGTCTAATCTATATTTAGTGCCCTTACATAGAAGGTTCCTGAAATCTTCTTCTTCTACAATGTTAAGATCTCCAGTAACGACATGTCCATAATTAGGATTGATATACTTATGTACTTTATCCGATTCACAGGTGCAGTTATTATTGAGTATCCTTACAATTTTTTCATTGTTGAGGCTTTTTAAGAAATAGTTATAATTATATACCATACTGGATGCTGTATTATTGTACTTGTAAATAATCCTTATAGGTACATATTCTTTTTCTTGTGCATTGTTATGTAACAAAAGTTTTTTAATCTCTTTAGAGTTGAAAATGCTATTAAAGGGTATTTCATTAAATACATAACTGTCAAAGTTGACAACTATATTATGAAACCTGTTATGTGTTTTCTTGACATCACTTATATTATACTGAAAATGTGCAAGTAAGCAGAAAATCAAAAACCTTGTTTTATTATTAACATTTTTTAAAAACTCACTGCTGAGAGATAACTTCATTATTTTATGTATATCTTTATTGTTTAGTTTTTTGAGTAACCTATAGTATTTTATTGGTTTATCTAGGTCTGAATTATTTGTTATTTCATCTAATGCTTGTTCTAAATTATATTTACCATTATTGGTTTTATTATTTCTTCGATTTCCTCTATTTCTTCTTTCTTTGGTAATTTTTAGAGCAAAGTATGGTGGATTTTTCTTTAGAATAACTGGGGAATCTATACCAGTAATATTACCATAACCTTTAATATTGTCATTCATTCCAAAGGGAAAGGGAGTCATAAGTAATTTAATCCAAAATAATTCTTTTTCTAGTAGTGTTACTTTTTCATTGGAGTTAATGGAGTCCAGTACAGTTACAGTTATTCCTTCTTCACATTCTTCGAAGTGTTTATATAAAGGTGTATGCACTTTTCGCTTAGAGATGTTATTAATATGTTCTAATACCCTTTCTCTGAGTTTTCTGGTGGTTATTCCTACATATTGTATTCCACATTTACAACATGTTAGACAATATACTACATTTCTTGTGTTACAGTTAGTATTAAGATCTTTGTAAGTTTTAATATGTAAACCAGTGACATTAGATACTATATAGTTACTTGTATTAGTAATTTCACACACTCTGCAATGCCTGTTGCATTTACAACCTTCATTTTCATTACCAAAATCTTTAACAGTATAGTAACCGGCATCTATCCTTACCTTTTTAAAATTGGTTGTTGTGTAGTAGTTGAAAACATTGAATTGAACTTTGTTTTTTGACCTAGAATCTAAGCGCATGAGTGGTCCAAACCCATACGCAGAGAGGAGTCTCCCGAAGGTTTGGCAGGGCTGCTGCCCAGGGGTGGCTCTCCCTGCAAGAACTACTAGCGCTGGAGGCGCCAAAAACTGACCCCTCTTGCCGTTTTTGACTTGTATAACCCCGTCAGCGCTAGTCCCTATTTTTATTAACAAGAGGTATGGCCCTCTTGAATAGTTGAATATGTGAAAGGTGTTAATGTTATATGGAGTAAATGAATGAAAGGAAAAATAAATAATAGTAAATAAAATTGTAAAAATATAGATGCCAGTTGCAATTTTTTGAAAATGAAGGTTATGTGTACATTCAATGCAGAGTGACCTGATATTTAAGAGGGATTAACAGTAGGGATAAAAAAGGGGGGGTAAAAAAGGTTTCGGCAGTATAAGAATGTGATCTATTGACCTATTTTTTATCGTATTAGTTAGGTCCTGTGGCGAACAGAACGTGATATTTTGTGATTGAAAAAAGTTGGCCTAAAATTTGCATTGTTATCGGCTAGTACTTCTTATCCTACGCATGTGTCTGCAAAGCAATTATGGCTTTTATCATTAATACGTTGTATTACTTATATAATACATCCACTTATACTATTGACAGATTTCGTTGAACAGCATTACTTAAAGTGTTATACCATAAATACCATCATGTCTAATAAAATAGTGTGGTGAAATGCATGAACTTGATGAAAAAGTCACGAAAACGTACCTTCTCACTGGACCCGAGAGAAAGGTTTGGTTGTTACCATCAATTAAAACCAACAGCAGTACATATGAGGCGTTGTTTCTTAGGAATTACACCAAGAGCCTAGCTAATAGTAGCCTCTTGGTCGCATTCTACTAAAAACAACCTGCAATAGCAAACTTAATTAGTTGTCGTTTGACTATGTAAACGGTTATATTTCGCTAACCAGAGTATTCAAGTAACGAAGCACAAAAAGCGTATTGCTAATAACCCAATCTCACAGCAGTAACTCGTAGGTATCAGAAAAAGAAAAAAGGGGGAATGTAGGAAAAAGCAAGATGAGCTAAGTGGTGTACTTATCTAAATCGTATATGGAGTATATGCTTAGTGAGTTATATGTCTGTAAAAGAAGGGGTAATATAAAAGGAAGAACGTGTTAAGTTGATAGGATGCTAAACCTCTTTGTAATTATAACAGACCATAGCAGGAAAGAAGTGGGTGACGATAAATGCTACAGAAATAGGAACATATTAGAGGATGGTAACTTCCTATCACATAAATCCAGTTAGGACCAGCAACAACACGAAACGATTCCATTCGTTTAAATGCAAGTACAAGTGAAAAATAACAAGAGAGATTTCGGAGTCCGTGTGAACGGGTGTTACAGTAACCCATTGTCATTGGAGCGCGATGTGGCATTAGAGCATGATCGATAAATCCTTCAAGAAATTGGCCTTCAGTAAGGCAGAAACGAAGTGGGACCATTCTTGCATTGTTGATTTGGTTTTTACTACAAATGGAATTTGAAATTGTGTTATCAAGAGTGGAATCTGAAGTTCTGTCACCTGGTGAACGGTTCGACTGGGTTGAAAGATCTTATCCAATATGATTCTGAATTTATGTAACTTGAGATGTAACACGCCACGAATACTTGAGGTGATTTTTATGTCGTAAGATGAGGATTTTAACAACCCTGTTTATTCAGTTATATAGTTTGGAAAATTGTTTGTGACGTTCGAGTATGACCGGAGAGACCTACAAACAATAACAACAAACAATATGTAACTCGAAATAAAAATAACTTTCCTCCAAACAATATGTAACTCGAAATAAAAATAACTTTCCTCATCTCCTGAAGCGGTTATCTAACATTGAGTGATTTTGCATTTTGATGGCGCAATTTACTAACAATCGGTGCCAATTGCATACAGTATCTATAGATGAGCGAATCTACGAGAGAGACTACAAACAATAACAACAAACAATATGTAACTCGAAATAAAAATAACTTTCCTCATCTCTGTGTGCGGTTATCTAACATTGAGTGATTTTGCATTGGAATAGCGCAATTTACTAACAATCGGTGCCAATTGCATACAGTATCTATAGATGAGCGAATCTACGATTACCAGTGAGTGAAAGTGGACGTTATGCTATCACTAATTATAGGAAAGACAGAGGATTCTTGACAAAAATGAGACCAAAAATCACCAAGCAAGAGTGAACACAAGTCAACAGCAGTAGTAACAAATCTAGACAACCTATCAAGCATAACAAAAACGAAAGAATGTGAAATTCCTAAAAGTCAGCACTCACTGTACTCCATTTTCCCTGAACTACATACAGTGCACTGTGCACTGAGTGCAACACAACTGCCGAGGTGGCCCCAGCAATCGCAAAAAGTGCATTTTAACCAGTAAATATCATCATCAACATTATCAATCGGGTTTTCCAGGAAACAACTCCCACAGACCCGCACTTCTGCCGACGAAAACTCCTTAGGCGCTTCAAATTTCGTCTTACGCTTTTCTCGGTTGATACATGATTTCTGAAAAAAGTTCTCAAAGTGGAGGACCAAAGAAATAATATTGAAAGGACCAAAGAAATAATATTGAACAATCAGCGAACTAACTGTTTTCATGCGGATGGGTTTCGCATCTTTTGGCGCAGGTCCTCTCATCGGAAACCTCTGGACGAACGGCGATGGTCCGCATTTTCTGAGCCGCAGGAGCAAGCATAGAGAGCCTTTCCTTCGCGTCCGAATGTATTTGTTTCATAGAGGCAAACAGATCACTCGAAGACTGCTCGGCTTGCTCACTTGGTTGTGAAGCTATCATTCTCAATGTCGCTTGGAAGGAAGTGCACTCCTACAACAATGAATATCTATATTAGTGAGTAGCAAATTTTTCCGGTACCATACCATTGCAAATTTCTGGATCCACTCCTTGTTTGTATCGAGGAGGCTCTGGTTGGTGACGTGAAACGGCTGTGAGCTACTGGATGACGGCTGTTGAGCGCAGCATCCGAAGGTTCATAGCAGCGGGAACTGCTGTCAAGAGCGTCCGCGTCTTCGGCACTTGGGAGGCGTCCTCAAATGCACAACAAATAATACAACACATAGAAAAAAGGGTCGCCAAACCCCCACTCACCTTCTGGTGCGTATAAAACGGCAGCATGAACGTGCATGCAAGAGACTCCTGCCTTGCGGTCATCGTCGCATTCGCAAAAGAATGAATAAGGACAAGCAGAGCAGCCGGGCTTACGGCAATGACTGAGGGCCTACACATAATGATTCTGATTTAGCAATTAGTAGTACTCTTTTCTCGCTAATTACCTTTTTACATGTACAGCGCTCTTCCTCGACCATGAAAAACTTATTGGAATTTGGAGAGCGGATCTTCCACAGGCCTGGCTCAACGACAGTAATCAGCTGCTTCAAGTTTAGGTAGTTGCTTATCGCTTTGCTGTGACTGATATGATGGTTTTGAAGACGAAATCGCCCTTCTACGAGCCCTCTATGCTCCTAAACAGACTAATGTTACCAACGTCCCTTGCCATTAATCAACTGAAACGACTCACTATTACTGCAGCATCCTCTTTCATCTCTTTCACTGCTGTGATGAGGGCGTCCACCAATTCATCTATTCGTATTTTGCTCTTTGAGCCGAACACTTCCCTTTTAAGATGTTTGTGCCATCGTTCACACATCATAGATGTGTTCATAACTGCTCCTCTCCTGTGGATGAGCTGCCCACTCCTCTATTCTATTCGTCCTTAATTGCACGGTGAATTCCAAATTTCATAATGGATCACGAAGTGTTACCAGTTTTGGTGCAGATAGTCGACCATTTCATGTTGGTTCTGATTCAGTAGAAACGTCAATGTATCTCCGTATCTTTTTGTGAACAGTGTCGACTTGCACGATCTGCTGACAAGTCGAATCCTGGACATAAACTCTCCAAGCAGGGACGGCTAAATGATCAGTGGGCTAATTAATGAATGATAAACAAATTATCAAAAAGAAACGTGAGAGTGTGTGTTCTGCCTACTTTGGTCAACTTCTTTCTTGCTGAACGTTTGAACGTTTGCAGCACATGCCAATTACAGAGAATCTTCCGCGTTTGTGCTTCAGGGAATACTCTTCGAAACGCGTTGTAAAACGATGGAGCGTCGTCACTCATGAAGAATTCGGGAGCAAATGCAGGAACTAGTTCCTTGACCTTATCGAACAAGACTACCAACTCGTTCTCACTCATCCTACACAATAGTATTTAAACAGTGGCAAAGTGTAAAATGCTGTTGCTCTACCTGAAACTCAGCATGAAAGCGGCTGGCAATGCTCGGTCGCAGTGATCAGCCACGATAATCGTAGCGAGTCTAAGTTTGTACATGGACACATTAAATGTGTCATCGATACCAATCCCTCTCTGCGAGAAGTCCGCCAACCATTCGCGCTGCGTCTCATTTATAATTACTGGAAAAAGAGTAGTGAAATGCAAGCGAAATGCAAGCCCGTCGCGTACCTAAACAGAACCCATCGCCGGTGTCGTCGACAATAGGAGCGTAATGACGGAATCCGTCGCTAACGCTCTTGTCACTTATACGCTTCTCAAGAGAGGTTAAGTCGTTGAAATCACGTCGTCCAGGGTAGAGATTGTTTCGCCTGGCGATAGCTCTGAAAAGAAGGCAACCTAACACTACCTGGAAGATTCCGGCAATGTTTCCAACCAAACCTTATGTCTCCCACTGTCACGAAGAATAGACGATTTTCCTTCCCTGTGATCCCTTCTGGTTTTCGGAATTTCTCCCTAATCTTCTGCTTTACTTGTCCATAAGTAAAACCTTCTCTTATCAAATTCACAACTAATTCTTCACTTGTTTTATCTAGCCGTAGACGGGATGAATCTGGTTCATGACCAATATGATTAAGACAATATTCGACGTGAACATGATGGTCTACAGTGATCTTTGCCTGAAGCATCTAGTTATACTTGACTGTCCAAAACAGTTGCTAGATAGCTTACATTCACAAAAGCAGTGCAGTGCCTGACTGATCGTTTGCACGTATTAGTCGATGCAGCAGAAAGTGGAGGAGGGCCAGATCGGTGACATCTGTAGTATAAACGAGTACCATCGCTTCCAGACTTCCTGCTGCGCTTTACAAACGATGTTGTTGACGTTTCCTGCGCGGATCTCATCCACTCCTTAAATTACGAGCCTCTTTCGTTGAGATTCCGAGCGACGAAAATTCCTCACCTCAAAATCATCCTCATTTTCGAACGATATTTGACTTACAATATAGCCTTCGTCAGTGCAATGAAACATTGCGCAGTGCTTCACAAGATCCCTCAAGTCCCGCGCCACACCATCACATTTCGGACACGTTACGGTTCCATTTTCTGATAAATCATTTCATTTTAAGAATAAATTTTCATACGCTCCATTAACTTCGTTACCTAGTTCGTAAGACTGTTTTTCTGTACAGTGTTTTCGTGCTTGTACAGTGAGTTCCTCAACGAGAACTCTTTTTCACAATCCATGCAGCGAAAGATTTCATGGTTGTCCTCCAATTCACCCCTTTTTCTGAACTCTCCCCTTGACCATCTGAGACAACTAATTTGTTCCTTGGTGTAGTCGTGGTATTTGAACAAGTGATCATACAGACGCAGAACCTCCTCACCACATAAAAAACATTCCGACGTCGCTGACATGGGCATCTGAAGAAATTCACAAGTTCTAGCGAGTACTTTAAAGAGCACCATAAAGTTTTCCACGAATCATCGGATACGCAGCATGAAATTTGCGTTCAGCAGCAAAAAATGTATGAGCATGCAGCATGTAGCAAATATGATGAGCTCGTGCAGAAATGGAGACAAAGTATCATATTGTAAATAATACAGAATAAAAATATTACAAAGTGTTACGCAGAACTGACCTTGCTAGTTGTTAAAGAATGGCTGAGCTACAAAGCAATTCCTGAAAACCACTTCCTGCACGCAAGTAAAGCAATTCCTGAGGAGATCCTGAAAAACTGAACTGAATCTGTAATTAGTAATGTCCTCAAGGGCGTGGTTTTGAGTACTAGCATGCGCTGCAATCTGAAACCTCACTCAATGCTAACAGAGAAAACATAACAGATGAACAGAGTGAATGAAGAACCTAAAGTTTTCCACGAATCATCGGATACGCAGCAAGAAATTTGCGTTCAGCAGCAAAAAATGTAAATATGATGAGCTCGTGCAGAAATGGAGGCAAAGTATCATATTGTAAATAATACAGAATAAAAATATTACAAAGTGTTACGCAGAACTGACCTTGCTAGTTGTAAAAGAATGCTGAGCTACAAAGCAATTCCTGAAAACCACTTCCTGCACGCAAGTAAAGCAATTCCTGAGGAGATCCTGAAAAACTGAACTGAATCTGTAATTAGTAATGTCCTCAAGGGTGGTAGTTTTGAGTACTAGCATGCGCTGCAATCTGAAACCTCACTCAATGCTAACAGAGAAAACATAACAGATGAACAGAGTGAATGAAGAACCTAAAGTTTTCCACGAATCATCGGATACGCAGCATGAAATTTGCGTTCAGCAGCAAAAAATGTATGAGCATGCAGCATGTAGCAAATATGATGAGCTCGTGCAGAAATGGAGACAAAGTATCATATTGTAAATAATACAGAATAAAAATATTACAAAGTGTTACGCAGAACTGACCTTGCTAGTTGTTAAAGAATGGCTGAGCTACAAAGCAATTCCTGAAAACCACTTCCTGCACGCAAGTAAAGCAATTCCTGAGGAGATCCTGAAAAACTGAACTGAATCTGTAATTAGTAATGTCCTCAAGGGTGGTGGTTTTGAGTACTAGCATGCGCTGCAACCTGCAACCTCACTCAATGCTAACAGAGAAAACATAACAGATGAACAGAGTGAATAAAGAACCTACGAGCGTTTCGCCCTGTAGACTGCACATTTACATGCTCTAATGCCACGTCGCGCCCCAGTGACAATTAGGGTTACGGTAACACCCGTTCACACGGACTCCGAAATCTCTCTTGTTGAAAAATACATTTTCGCATGAATGGCGTGTAATTCGGTGTGTCTATAGATTGAGGTGTGCAATTGCACAATTTATGTTGATGTTATACCGTAACCTGATAAAATAAGAAAGAACTGTGTATTTTCCTTATACATCGTCCATATTGTTAGTTTTTACATGTGTAATACTTTAGTTTATACTGAAGGAGATTACGTATTACCTACGCTATATACGTTGAGGTCGTTTGTGTCGGACACTTTTTTAAAAATTGTAATTATAGGAAGATTGAGTACATCCAATCTGTCATCTGGACATCGCAACGTATTCAAGTGTTAGAATGGTACTTATTTGATTAGGCAGGTAAGCTTTTACAGTCATATGGTCTTAATGAGATGTTTAAATGGTTTATTGCTTTCATGTGTAGTAGCTGTTATTTATATTGAATAATTTTATAGAAGAAGGCTGTCTTTTATATTGAATAATTTTTATAGAAGAAGGCTTTGTGTCAATCTGTCTGAGTCCATCTATCCTTCAAACCATAGTTTCAAGGGATTAAGGTGAGTAATTGTCATTTTACCTAGAACATATCCATATAGTTAACATAATAATGACTATGCAGTAAGCTACAGTGATTTGATGAGATCATATCACTTACATTATTATATGTATAGCAACATTATTTTATAGGAAAGTTCTTAAGGAGTCCATATCCATCTATCCGTGTCGAATTTTATTTGAATCATTAGTATTATCAGGCTTATTCCCTAAAGATAGGAAAACAAGGTAAGTCATGGAAGAAATTATATGTGAAGAGTATTAGTAACTTGTTTATTTAATTAATTATGTGAGATTAAGGTGTAATAACCTGACGGAAACCGCTTTTTACGAATATTATATTCTTCATCGTATAAAGGATTCAGGTGAGTAAGTGCCATTTACTTCGATGTTGTGTTATACTTTACCGACTTTATTAGAAAGGCATAATTGTGCAGTAAGGTACAATGAACTAAGATTTAGTTTAGATCCTTATTGTTTTGTGTAGTAACATAGGATCTTAAAGGAAGTGCTGTGTCGACTTATCGGTTTTGGTTTTGCTACTTAATTGGTCCTCCTATCCCTTTTGCAGAGCATAGGAGTAACTGGTATGTCTTAAAGTGTCTCTAAAGTCAAGAGTATCATATATATTTTTTTATGCTTGATTTTATTTTGAGATACAGGTGTGTTGACACGCAGATACCTTGGTTATCAATTCAATACATTTCTATTTTATTTATCGTATCTTCTTCCGCAATGGAGCCTGTGAGTTAGTTGAGATCTAACTCGTATTGAATTCTTTAAAGTGTATAACATGGATAGCCATTTAGTTCCAGTGCAGTAGGAGTTGTTATAGTATGAATGCTACTAATATAACGAGTAAAAGTAATCTGAGAAGGAGTAACATATGGTGGTTGACATTATGCATTAAGGTGCCAGGATTTGACTATGAAAATGTAAATCAAAATGTCCGTTTGGAGAGCAGTCAAGAGGAAATAAAGCAGAAGTGTTATCTCTAAAATACTGCGTATAACATCCATTCCAAATAAGGAAAAGGAACCTGCCAATTCATTAGCAGCGCGTTTTTTAAAGGAAATCGTAGAAGTAAGAGTGACTTGTACAATGAATCAGATGCTACATTGCAAGATAAATATTCAAATTAAGATACGAAAATGTGGAAGATCCTCATCCCTTTAATTGGATCAAGATGATAGGTACCAACGGAGATACCTGCAGTATAAAGGTAATAGTATAGAAGTGTAATTAAATATTATAGAGATAAAAGAAGACCTTCAGGTGGAAATGACATACAGTTTTTGGGAGTACTTTTTGCGAACTGGCAGAAGAAACCTCAACGATTTTAATCGGGAGAACGGTGCTAATATCAAAGTACTGCGTGGTCAGACTGTAAAAGTGGGAGACCTAGAGAACTTGAGGTAATACTACATTAGATAGATAAGATAAGTATGGGAAGAGGAATGTCCATATTAATACATAAATTTTAGTCTCTATCTCCGCAAAAAGATAAAGAATTACTGTGCCGAGAACAAGTTAACTATTCCTGAAATCATCGTCAAGGGCTCCATTCTATCAATTAGGAAGCAAAACGGGGATTTCAAGGTAACCATCGTTAGACATTGACAAAGTACAACATTATAATGACTAATTAAAGAAATATAAATCAACCGAACTGGCCATACTACTAGGTTGGAATTATAATGACTGGAACGGAATCCCCATCAAGAAGCTGTTGACAAGCAACGAATTAAAGAATTATGAGGTATGTCTAGTAACGACATAATCCTTGTAAGTAAAGTTCTAATGGTGTTTTTTAGAGGGAAGGAAAAACCTTATGGGGTTCCTTACACCTAGAGAGTATAGTATCTTCGAACAGCAATAAGAATGAAGTTAGGACGCAGCTTCAAGTTGTTGAGGTGAGAGGTGATTTGCTGAGGTGAAATGAGCATACAAATATAAATCTTGAACCAAGGTATTCAGGAAGGTGTAAATGCACGTAAACGTATAGCAGATGAAATTGAAACCAATCATCCTAAGATGTCAAGAAAAGACGATGACCTGGAAGGCGACGTGCATCAATAGAGAAATGATTCAAAGTTTCAATCCAACTATTAACATTGTTGTGTTAAGTTTTAATAAATATTGTTAAGTTAATATGTAATAACTAAAATTAAATGAATAGAGAAACGGAAAAGCGAGGCGTCACCGACGCCGTATTGGACCACCGGTCCAGAAAAAATCACCACCGGTGACAAGGAGGCAATAGCCTCTAAAAAGTAGAAATAGTAGCTAGTCCCGATTGACGGAACTGGTGTTCCATTGACCTCGGGTTGCCCTCGTAAAGCCAAAGGACACCAGCACTGTCCAATAGTAAAGAAAGTGAAAGAGTAGGGAAAGGGGAATAAAGGATATAAAAAGTGATTCGTTTCGCCTCCGACTCAGACGAATCACTGTCTTACGTCATCCCCCTGAGGCTCTTCAGTGAGTGGGGGATGACGTATAAAAAGTATATGTAATGAGCGGTGAAGTGTACTGAAAACATTCCTAATGGTTAACTATGTATTATTGTAGAAGATAGAATAGGTACAAGTGGATTAATATGTGAGTGGGTAGAAATAGAGTTTGGGGAAAGGAGCGATATCAAGGAAACCATTAAAATAATACTCAGGTAACGCTGTATACGCAGTTAATTTATAGCATTATTTTGTCAATGGAGCTAATTTGTATTAACTATACCATTAATCAAGGAACAAATACGCTTGTAGTTGTCAATAATCGCAAATTTGTAACAGATAAGTTTATTTTTATAAATGCTCTTAACTATACTGGTAGTAATGAAATTCTTATCATATCCATTATTTTTCAATATAACAATCATTTCTTTTACCTTATCTATAAACGTTTCATATAGAGTGCATGTATGCGCAATTCTAAGGGTCTCAGTAAAGATAACTGAGCTTTTA
Organism: Cooperia oncophora; assembly: GCA_036418165.1. Classification (NCBI taxonomy): domain Eukaryota; kingdom Metazoa; phylum Nematoda; class Chromadorea; order Rhabditida; family Trichostrongylidae; genus Cooperia; species Cooperia oncophora. The sequence goes on along the minus strand of MU932753.1, from coordinate 4,712 downwards.
TTATTCTTGGAAATATTAGTGTCACTTTGCGGAAATCTTATGACTTTGAAATCAAAGTCATCTGTTTTATTATATAGTTCAGTTATAATTCTGTTATCTATAACAGGGCGTAGCACAAATGAATCACACTTTTGCTCGAACTCCCACAGCAGCACTAAAGCTTTTCGAATATGGGCTGTACGACCTGAAAGGTCCACTTGTAAGGGAATTCTGATTAGGAACATTAGCTGAGAGCACTCCTTTTTGAACTGTGGTAAAAGTCCTTTCATGAAAATGCACTAGAGACAGTATCTGGACCAACCACAGTGACGTGTAACGGCGTGCCAGTCGGTGACCGCTGAAAAAGAGCAAAAGCGTTTTTTTTACTGGGAATAATTGAAATTTGAGACGAAGTGGTTTTTACCAACTATTCGAATTACGGCTTTAGTGAACATTCGGAAAATTGGCGTGTTCATTCTACTGGCAATGCAGAGGTAGAATACCTTCAATGAAAAATCAACGTAGACTTTTCTGCGCTTACACAATTCAGTGAAAAATAAATTGATCAGATGTTGATGATCACAAATTGGGGAGAGCAAATAATAATGGACGAGAAACCTTCCTGAGCTTGTGCATGGTCCTTCATAGTGAGCCGATACATCGTGTACTGCTGATGCTGCTATGAGTATTCGTTCGTCTTCTGAAGGAGCATTCGAAAGCGAAGAATTGATGGATTTTTACCATGCTAGAAATTACATGTGTGAATTCATCGGTCAGAGTTCACACAGTATTTCGCCACCACAATGCACTATGAACACATCAGTTAAGTTCAAATGGCAGAACCAGTACATTTGAGGTCGAGTTAGTGGTCTCCGTACTGTATTTGTTCTGTAACAATGCCATTAACCAAGGAAATACTGACCTGAGCTGATACTGAGTATTAACTCAATACGCCCTCTTTGGAGGTTCGTTTATTGTAGGTGTAGGTCTAATTTGGAGCAGTCTCCCCCCCCCGTTTTTTGCTGCACCTACTGTTGATGGTGTGGTACCTATGAGAGTTGGCCCTTCGTGAACCTACTAAGATGGTATCAAGTGTTCGCGTTGGAGTTGGTCCAAACTTGCAGTATCGGCAGCCACTACCCTTCCGAGACATCTACAACCAATCGGATCGACCAAAATTCCAAAATCTCCACGGCTTTTCGCCACGTGATGACATGTGCCTCATAGGATATGACTCCTCCCACAGGAAAGAAGAAGGGATCCTTTTGCTTTTTCAAAGCAATGTTGACCTGCTCTGCACACTCGAAAAATTGAAACGTTGCAGCAAAATGAGTGCGTCCCAATGCTGAAATGTATGCTTTCCTGTCGCATGGAATACGACATTAAAATGTAGGGGTGCGATGTCAGTAAGAAGCTTATTCACACATTTATTAATCGACTCCGCGCAAGGAAAATGCCCGTCTTCACGCTTGACCAAAAGTGCTGGGGCCTGTGATTAATGTAATGGGAACCAGCGAAGCCTCAATAGCTTCTGCATGAATTTCTATTGGCATTCTCTTGATGATTCTCTTGATGATTGCATTTCGTGATGCAGCAGCCTTCTGAGGTTTGTGGTGTTTATCAAAACTAAAAAAGCGGCTATGCACGTGGCAATATGGGACTCCAGGACTCAACCCTTATAGGCTCAACGTGAGAGATATATTGGGGAAGGTAAACAGTTTTACAAGGGAACTCATGACACGACCGCTACCTATGTTTCTTTATGATATATGATTCTTAATCCCCTTTGGTCGATTTTGGAACAGGCAAGTACCAAAAGAAGGTTCAGGAAATGAATTTTTGCGTTTCGCAACCTCATACGCGAGATTGCACTGAAAACTTGTTGTCGTTGAGACTATCTATTATTCGTGTTGGTATTCATCTTTTATACGTATGAAGTATTCCCTTTGTTCGAGAAGCCAAGTAAGAAGGAGGCGATACCGCTAGGCTACATTATGCTCAAGAAATTGCTAGAGGAGAGTTATTTCAGGAAAGTCTTAGGCAAATGTTTGTGTCCATAATGCATCACATTGCTTTCCTATGTGAATCTTGCTCGCCACAACGCTTATATCCTATATACATTCCTACAGTACGCCTTGTCGGTATTCGGTGCTCCATCTGACTTATGGTCTTGAGCCTTGTTATTTATTCTGTTTTCTAGACAGAAGCATTTATGTAATAAATTATTATAATAATTCTATATAATGGCTGTTTTCAAGCTTGGCCAGAGCCTTCACCTGCAACCTTTTGGAATTACATTGGCAAGATTTGTGACACATGATGAATGTGATCGAAACCTTGATAACTTCTACGTTATGTTCTACCTCTCTTTGCAGTTATTGATGTGATGATGAGCCCTCCTTCTGGAACACATTTTCAAACATGAAGAAAAACCGAACGGACTTGTCAAACGTGGCAAACATGCAGAAAAACGCTAGGTCGACAATGTTTTAATAATATTTGCACTTTTACTGGTTTCACAAAATTAATAGGGGGTCCATATAAAAGGAGGTGGTATTTGAGTAACATCACTCTTCAACATGTGCTGGGTGGAAACTTCTGATTCCGTTGCCAGTATGTGGTGAGTGTCTCTCCTTGTAGCGCCTTTCCTCCTATCAAGTAAAACTCTTTTATAGGTAAACCACCTCGTGGTTCTCACACACGGTAATAACGACACCACAACAGAAGAGCCGTCTACAACGACGGAAGAGCCGTCTACAACGACAGAAGAGCCGACTACAACTGAATCAACCACTATCGCAACTACGGTTGCTCCCTGTTGGTTTCAAGACAGCATCCTTTCTATTCACACTTTGCTATCTTTGTCCTCCAGAAATTTGGTTCAACCTGAAGAGCAGCTTGGAGGGGTTGGGTTGAGGTTGGGATAGGTAGAGCGTAGGGAAAAATGTAAAGAAAAGCACATGACCCATGAGAAGCCCACCGCAGCTGGGCGGACGCATGGTGGCGAATCAATGGGTGGCGCGGTGCAAAACTTATCATTTGCAATCCAGAGATGGTTAAGCAAGGGGTGAAGCCAACAAGGGCTTGGCAGATTAAATCTAGGACTCGCATTCGGAATGGGCGGGGCGTGCACTGAAAGAGCGTTGCTTCCGGTGCCACTGGAAAATTTATAATCCCGCTTCGAGGCAGTCCCGAGATGGGGGGGGGGAAATGGGGTGAGGTTAGCAAAGGGCTGAGAAACCAAGTGGAGAGAACATCTTCTGAATGAGAGGGGGGCGTAATTGAGGTGTGCGATGCTTCCCACGAATCAGTAAATTGCTCCTCGAGAGAGCTCAAATGTCGCAAAGAAACCCCATGGAGACGTGGATAACCTGCTGAAAGTAGGGTATGTCCGCGTTGTGCCGAGACCCGCCCACAAGGGGCGGGGCTACCCCCAAACATGAATCAATCATTCCAGAAGCTGTGTTTCAGTCCCGCAGCTCCCCAGGTACCGGGTAAAGGGGATTTTGGGACAGCCAAGGGACACCGGATGGAAAGAGGGAGATACAGTCAGAGTGGGTGGAGTGTGCGCAAAGGTGGGCTTGGCTCAACTCAGCAATTAAAAACTATTCAGCCCACTCCAGACACCGAAAAGAGGTGTATCAAGATTGGAGAAGGGGCGCAGCACAGTCAGTGACGAGCTCACTGCTACTATAAGAATGACGCTGTGTAGTACTGACAAGGGAAGGATACCTAACTCGTCCTGGCCATTCAGAATGAGATGTATACTCCTAGAAGCGTCTTCGGACGCTGATATCAGATCTGACTTCCAAATCTGCTAAACGATTCTGGGTGAGGAGTTACGGACCTTTTTTGCTACTGTGCTTAACCATTGCGGTGCGCCCCCCTGCTTATGCTTCGCGCTTGTAAACCCTTCGTGACCCAACCGCCATCGTGGCTCGGTGGCGCAGTAGGTAAGTGGATGGACTCATAGTCGTGCGATGGAGGTTCGAGTCCTTGATGCATTTCGTAGTTTTGCTTTTTCTTGAAACGTGCGCTCAACACTTGGGAAGTAGTTTTGCATACCTGTCCGACCACCAAGACAACTCCCTGCTCTTTATTGAGCCCCGCGAACGATTTTCGTGAAAAATTACACTTCTACCTAACTCGTTCATGCAAGGGACCAAATACACATGCATATCTGCCTGAAGTACGTGATCTGCGAAATTTCACCATCCTATAAAATGACGTGTGTGGGCAACGAAAGATTTCAACATGTTCGGTAGCTCTAATCACCCACGCACACAATATCAGCCAACACCTCTGCGACCGTGCCTACCATAACTAAAGTAATATTAGGCACTGTTGAACTACTCCTACCCCAGAAAGCTCAAAAAAATTTTCTCGCTGAAACGTTGTCTACAGATGCAATTCTATGCCCTGATCACGGTTTTAACCCTCGTTTCGAGCGCTGGCGTCATTTGGCGCCATTATGCACCAATTTGGCGCCCACCACTTTTTTCCTCCAAAGTTGATGAAAACTTGCATATGGGGGTTAATTGAGGTCCTGATTACGAATATCACACAGGTTTCCAGCGTCTCAATTAACCCCCATATGCAAGTTTTCATCGACTTTGGTGAAAAAAGTGGTGGGCGCCAAATTGGCGCATAATGGCGCCAAATGACGCCAGCGCTCGAAACGATGTGATATTCGTGATCAGGGCATCGAATTACATCTATAGGCAACGTTTCAG
>MU932746.1:0-13874 GCA_036418165.1 Cooperia oncophora | reverse complement strand
GAAGTGGGAATCCTCCCTACAATTAAGCCGTTTTGTCAGGAAAGGATAGCCAGACCACTCAGGATTCTGAATAATTGTGGATGCGCCGTGCACTCTATTGACTTTCAGAATGCCAGAAACGATCGATACTTGCGCAAGTCATAGAGCCAGTTGCCATGTCAGCGTGCACAGTCATTCAGAAAACTGACACCAGACCCATTTAGAAACATTCAAGCGGCTCGAATAATTCCATGGTATGGAACAAATACTTCTACTATTCTGAAACTCTCTTTTTACAGGTTAGAGAAGCATAAAGACGATGTTAGTCATTGCCTTCTGAGATGCGCCATGCGCTCGAATCTAATAGAAAATACTAAACGGTTTTTGAGGCGATGGTCGACTTGCACAATGAAATGATAGGCTCTCGGATACGGAGATTTTGTCCCTTCAGGCGATTTCAGTGCCAAACCACAGCCAGGGATGAAGGCGTGTTTAGGCCGGAGAGCGATTCGATCTCAGCAACTGCTTTATGAACACCCAGGTAACGCAGCATCTGGGAAATCCCAATGCAGAGAGTGAGGTCGTATTTGGCCGCTGGAGTAGGAGAGATACAGTAGTGGGAAAGATTTTTTTTTCCTTTTCCAACCCGCTACGTATCCTCACGGTTAGTGTGCCGTAAGTCAACTGTTTCTGATCAAAGGTATTTACCCCTTATTTTTCGTACACCGCTAGAAAAAAAACTTTGGAAGAAGGAGCGGGCGGCTCTTGTTCTGGAGGAATGGAACATGCTTCCCGTGCGGCTCTAGGATTGTGCCTCTTACGAGCTTACAACACACTGTCGCGGAACCTGTATGAAAACGTGGAGAAAATGGTATTTGGGGAGAGGCGTAGTGACAAGTGGCGCGCTTACCACTCGCGCGGTCCCGGGTTCGAATCCCGGGTCGACTCCGCCCAGGCCAACCAAGCCTTCTACCCTCCGGGGACGGTGAATTGGTACCAGATTCGTCTGGGAGGATAAAACACTGACTTGTACATCGGCTGGCCCCCGCAAGTCATTGTATAGGGCGCATTCGGCATGAATAACCACTACATTCTGAAGGGAAGTAGAATGTGCGCCATCCCACGACAAGGCAGTCGAGACTTTATCCTTTTTATTTGCGCTAACCATAAGAGCCCTTTCTCTTCCGCCTTCCAGTTGCGCACCATTTCCCTGATCTCAGTTGCTCGAAGTTGGGAAAGTTTATTTATACGCCTGCCTTGTCTCCCGGGAGGGAAGCCCTATGGGACGTGAAGATAACTGGGGACTCGTGCTGTAGAAGTTATTCGCGCATTCAGTGATTTTCACTGCACCTTCAACTACCTTGCCATCATAACTGGTAGTCAGCATGTTCCAATACCGGATGCCAGTAGGTGCAAGGGTAAAAGGCTTCGTTGGCAAGGAGACACAACGAACATGCAAGAAAGTAAAAGCACAGCTGTGACAACTGTACTCTCATCAGGTAAAGTGCAGTTCAGAGAAAGGTAGCAAACTTTATTAAGCTTTCTATTCAGCTACTCCTTCAACCCGCTGTTCGAGGAATGGGCTCTTACTGGCTATATGAAAGGTACATTTTGCAAGCTCTTCCCAACACAGCGAAATGGTACAATTTTTGGGAAAATAAGCTAAGATAAAGATAAATAAGTGGGGGAGTGGTGCGGTTGAAACTGCTGGGAGGTGAAATCGGTACTTCCAAAACAATTGGTACTTTGATTACTCTCGGCCTGTGCAAAGTTCCTCATGTCCTTGGGCCACAGATCTTCTCCGCGCTTCCACACATAAATCCCGAACAAATGACAATTTAAGAATTTGATTACAAGTGAAGTGAAATCGGTTCATTTCGTTGCTCTACCGAAGTTTACAGATCTCAAAATTGGAAAATTGCCCCTTATATTGACAGGAGTTATCAAGTTACCACATTGAGGGGGCGTGCATTGCCAGCTATGCACGCGCTTGGTTTCGTTTCGCTTATTTGGGAATTGCACACAATACACAATTATTGCAAAGCGACTTCTTGCAGTCTTGCGCGTGCCCACTACACCATCCCTGCACGCAGTAGACCTTATTATAAACCCCGCCCCAGGTCGCCACGCCCCTTTGCCGCGTACGTAATTTACACATATATTGCACACATTATATTACAGTATTTAGCTATACGAGTTTTTCACAGTTTCACTATGTCATACATATGCATTGTTGGATGGAGTCTCATGTGAATGAAACGCTTGACTCCGCCCCCGACGACTCCGCCCACCTGTTAAAGCATTTATTAAGAATTTTGCCGGTTTATAACATTATACTCCGGCATCCTTTTTCAGAGATCTTTTCACGGTCTGAATGTACACATAGAGTGCAGGAGATAACCCACACTAAGCTATGCCACCTTGGTAGGAGTACGCTAGTTGAGTTGTTGAGAAAATAGGACAAATTACTCTCAAAAAGCATGATATCTCGCTCGGTACATATAGCCCACATGCAGGGTTTTTTCGTGGAGAACTGCGATTATGTTGAGTGCCTTTTTGGTGATTGAACTTTCATGTCATGTTGCATCTGACTCCACCCCCGGCGACTCCGCCTACTTATTAGAGGATTCATTCAAAATGAGATATTACGTTTTTCATGGAGTGTAATAAGCTGTTCATGCGAGTCAATCTGTTCAAAACAAAAATAGTTGTCAATACAATGACTAATACTGCTTAGGATAAATAGGTTGGAAATATTCTATGCACCATTTACAGTTGATTTTGTCACTATAGGGCTGAGTTATTTAATTACGATAATGTATTTAATCAATAATGTTTTTTCTAGCCCGAGCGATATGTTCTGGCGCCGCCTTCTGGCGATTTTTTTCATTGTGCTTGAAGGCAAGTGGCACGATAAATTCCTAAGACCACAATAAATCCCTAAGACGAGTAGGATCAACCTGGCAGGACGCCATTCCGCTCCCTGAGCAGGCCCTGCGTGGTGCCTTTCCCAAGGAAGGTACCTTCATACCGCCCTATCAAGCTGCAACATATCGACCCGGACGACTACTCCGCCCGTCCGCCCACAAATCTCCGACCGATGGTGATGCTCATTCATTTGCGAATATGAAGCGAAGTGGCTGATATGAAGCGGCTGTTTGGATATAGAGCACACACATGCAGCCGTACCTACCGTTACTGGCATGACACCAACGGGAAACTCGTCCAAAATAGCTTTCTGAGTCGTGTATGGAATGAAGCCTTTTTTTGCGAGTTTCTGACCGGTTCACTTCACCTTACCGCCATTTTCCCGCTATATAGCACGCCTGCTACAAATATGGACCGAGTATAAAACTATCGTGCCTCATGCTTCGAGCTTACATTAAACTTTGGGATTTTGTTGGACTTATGCATTAGGACAATTCCAGTTCTGCACAAAAGATCCCTAAATGTCCCTGCTTAGCCGATCTCCCTCCAGAGAGCTTCTCGACCAAAGTATTAATTTCATGAGTAACGTTGGAGAGCTCTTATGATGTGGGCTGTACTGGGTCCACGTCAGAAGAGCTCTGATCGCAGAGTGGCCATTGGAGATATTTTGGGATGATCTTTATACAAGCTATCATTGCAATAGATATATGTCAAGGCTTTAGAAAGCGGAAATATTGAACGTAGGCGGAAAAAATTGAAGAATTGCTGAAATGGACGTCACGCTCGAATGTAATACAATGGCAGCTGTGGCCGTTTGCCATGGTGACGTGCTTGGCCGGCTGAAGTCATTGAATGGCGGTTCTGTTTGAGAATGAAACTAACTTTAAGGGCATTCTTTCAGCGTGTCATGCAACTTATTACTTCGAAAATAAAACGGCTGGGGCTAGGCTAGAGAATGGAGCTGTAGGTTAGATCAATCTCTTTCCGACTGCGCCACGCATTCTATCAGTTGTGAAAGGAGTACTTGCGGCTTTCACCCTCAATTTTCGAACTATCAATTTTTTGGGCGTATTTCGGCTTCAAATGGGCACTCGGGAGGAGGCGGGGGGGGAAGCGGTTGCTGCCAACGTCATTGGTGGAGCGGCGGTGCTGCGCTGTAGTCTAATAATTTTGAATCCTTCCACCAAACGACATAGCGGCAACCGCCCGCCCCCAGCCATCGTGCCCATCGCTTTTAGACAAAATTACAGCACTACGTGCAATGGCCGTTACTATCGACATACTTCTGCCAACAAGAAGCAAGTCAGGATATGCCGCTTGCGTGGGAAGTTCAGACATCTACAGGCTATAAAACCGGTAAAGGCCAATGGAAGCTTCAGGTAGGCATCACTTCACGTAAAAGCACGGTCGCGCGTCAGTTATAGAAGCTGAAAGTATCGCGTCTGGAAGATAGTGTGGTCCGCGACGATAACCTTCTACCGGATTGGCGGCAAAAAAAATAAGGGAGGGGCGCCATAGCGCAATATGGGTTCAATGAGCCTCTTTTTTCCAGTGACCTCGCTTCCAGACTCCGCCTCCATGGCCAGTGAAGAATGAAGCTGCAGGACGGAAAAGCATGAAAAAGTTTTTTATCAGTTTTTATCGGAGCAATCAATCAGCGAAGGCGTAGTTTTGGAGGGATGGAGTTATTAGGCACATAGAAACTGGAATCAAAGTGGGGTTCTATCTAGGATAGTCACGGTTTTTCCTGCTTTTTTTCTTCACAATCGATTCACTCAGAACCTTGTCGTCTGCATGCGAACTCTCAATCCACGATCTGTGATGGTAGGGTTTGCTTTCATGGAACAAAGTAATAAAATAGTGTCAACTGGTAAAATCAGGAGGTCTTGTAGCAGAATATCAGTCATAGAGTAAAGATTTCTATCGTCGTCATATTGCCGCCGTTGATTAGCATCCCACGCTTGTCGAGAAACAGAGCGAAGCCAGCCTCAACGACAATAAAATGCTATAAAGACATAGCGCGTCTGCAGACGAGATTACAATTCCCCCTAAACTTTCTCAGTAGGACCCCCTTCCCCAAGCTGCTTACCACCTCTCTATGCTCGCCCACCGCCCTACTCCCCAAGCTCCAGTTTTCCCCTGAAAACTGTCGTCTAAGGGGGGAGGGGGTAAAGCATCATGTCGCGTGAAATTCTCCAGTGGTACGAGCCCCTCGCGGAAGATTTGTTCATACAAATCCCTCCCTTCCCCCCTCTCACGAACCCCTCACGGGAGAAGGATCTCTCAGCTAATCGACCATCCAAAGGCATGAATAACGATAAATTAGCCATGAACATGGATTTGAAACCCCCGGCAGAAACGGAAACTACCCGCTGAGTAGAAGCCGTTTCCCACAAAGCGTCCAAGAGTGTATCTGATTGTGTGTCAGGAGTAAGCGGATGGACAGCTTCCCCGCATCATCGCGCGTCAGTAACCCGCATATTGATGCCAGTACCCTTATTGTTCCCATTTATGGTATACATTTGAGATTGTAGTACTGTTGTGCTGTACACATATACAGAGTCATGATCGCTCAGTCGAAAGCTGCCGCAAGGTATGAACGCAGCCTGAAAAGCGCGACTTCGTCCGCTTCAAAAATCAGTATTCGTAAAAGTTCCTCCTGAGCACTTCGCTCAACAGGACACCTTCTGGCATTGAGGAGCCCTCCCAGGATTCTCCCCCACAATCGGTCAAGTGGTCGTGAGTGTACTCCCTGGATCAACTACCAGAAATAGCCGAATTAAGTTGCTTAGGGCCGGGCACATAGCGCGTGAAAGAAGAAAAATTAGCAACTAAAAAAAGTTGTGGTCCTGACATGAAAAGAACAAAGTTCGAGGTTTCCCAGGGAAATCGCGCTTGATGTTCCTTGGCGCTGAAGCCATGAATTTGCTTTGCTTTCTTTTTTCCCTTTTTTCCTTTTTCCCCTCCCTTTCCAAGCTCTGCCAATTTCCTTGGCTTATCCTGAGCAGATTTTTCGACTTCGCTCACTCTCTTTCCAAAACTACACTACTTTTATTAGGGTGTCCACAAAGTTCGTTGGCCATTTGTAAACAGCGTCGCGTTACGCAACGCGTTGTGATTTTGCATAATGGTTTCGCAATACTGAAAGTACTCGCGATGGGCTATCTTCTGAGCTAGCTAGCTCTAAATTTCCTTTCCTGATCTTTCCACAATAAAGCAGTGAAGATGAGTGATAGTTGCTGGACTACTACAATCTGGACATCTCCAGACGTCAGGCCACGACCAGGATGCGTCAGCAGTTTGGTGATAACACCCCTTCTAAGAACTGGATGTCAAAATGGGGACTCGCTTCACCAATGGAAACTATGGCATCGAAGATATGCCGAGGTTTCTGGTTCTCTCGTCACGGCGTCGTCCACTATAGCACCCTACCCAACAATGCCACAGTGACGGCAGAGACCCTCTCTAAAGAATTACAGGAGGTCAAGGTGAAAGCTGCCGCCTTGTCCCAGAAACTTGCAAATCCGTGGTTGCTCTGGGACAACGCGCGCCCCACAAAGCGAGAGATACTCAGGCCGTCCTGGACAGGCTGTGTCGCATCTCGAGGATCGCTCCTAGCTCAGCCCCGGGTGCGCCATCGCCTGCAGTGATCGCCGTCGCAAATGACCCACTATAATCAACAGTGATCGCGCGGCAAAACAACTACCCTGCCCATGTTCCATGGGCTGCCTTCATTCTTGCTTTCTCTCTTCGGCTCGGAACCTCGCTTCTCGCATTTTCTCTTCGGCTCGGAACCCCGCTCTTCACTATCATGGCGACGGCCCTGCAGGGCTTTAGCCCTTAGAATTATTCTGGGGATATCGTTTATTGGTGATGCTCGCTATATCTCTGAAGACGCCTTATAGTAGTACAGCCGTCAGGAAAGCACCTTCCAAGGGAAGTAAGTTAATTCACTCCTTACCTATTACTAGTTCATATTTTTGATGTTGTAAATTTAACCGATGTTTCGTTTCTATTAAAGTTACTACTCACTTCTTGATTATGAGTGAACAAGGCTGAAGCCTCAAAGTATTGCTTGTTTGTTTTCACGTTATTGCTAGTGGAGCGACCCTTTCTATCCAACTTGGGCACCACCGAAATGCAACATGGTGCATCGGCCGTTGGTATTCGAACTCGCTGCTTTGATTACCACGTTGACATAATAGACATCCAGCCAGTGGACGCCTTTTTGGCCGCGTGGGACGAGGGCGCCTGTGTCCCACGGGGCCAAGAACTATCAAAAAAAAACCCTGGGCGGTCGTCAACGTGTTAATCGATAGTTCAGAAGATAGTTCTACCACCTGCCCTAAGCAATCATAATTCGATCGATTACGGATCCTCCACGTACCTAAGGCAAACTAGAGTAGCCAGACAGACACAATGGAATATGGGCAAGGTTAGCTCCGGGTGAATAGCTAACCTCACGGAAAAAAAAGTAGACTTGAGGTCCGGACCGTTAATTTGTTAGTCCCAGAAACTGGGCGCACCAGGGGAGGTACCTCATCCCATCTACCATGTGGACTGGCCATCCAATAAGGTAGCTGATGGGCACGGTGTTATACGGGAAGTCTACTTGCTTAGTGACGGCTTATGCCATTTGGGAGTCACTATCTCTTTTTTCCATTTGTACTAGTTCAGCTACTCTAATCGCCAGTGTCTTAATGTCAGTGGAGCATCAATGATTGCACAAGGTCGTCTCCAACAAAACACCAACAGGGACGTGAGAAACTAAGAAAGCAATACTCAGATACATAAGAGGCAACAACCATTACGAATCATTCATACCACTCAAAAGGACTAACTCTTATACCAAACTAGTTCGTATAATAGCTCACGTAGTTAAGTACGTACGAAAAGTCCGCAACACGGTTGAAACCAACCGGGCCGTTCTTTCCTCGGACAGCAAAACGGCGAAACAAGAGTCGACTTCAACATTTATCACTCTGGACGAAAAATCAGACGTAGAGCTCCTATACTTCGCGAACACTATCGCGAAGGAGCACTTCCAGCTGCACAGTCGTATAATAAATCGCTTCAGAGTAGTCGAAGACGACAAAGGAATTTATCGAGGAAATCTCAGAATGGCAAATGCCGAGATGAAGTCTTCAGCAAAAAAATCCTATCTTACTTCTACCAGGTCATCGATTAACACGACTGATAGTGATGAATTACCATGAAAAGATGTTCCACGCTGGAGCGATGCATCTGGTTTCAGCGCTTCGGAATCATTACATGATTCCTAGAATTCGTCGCCTGGTCGACAGCGTTATTTCACAATGTGTCAGATGAAGACGACATCAGGATCGATGCTACTCATATCCTAATACACTTGATCTGCCTTCACAGCGAGTTAATAGAAGTCGTCCATTCCGAAATATAGGTGTGGACTATTTCGGTCCCCTCAAAACTCGTTCGGAACAAAGGCAAGAATGCAGCATGGAATGCAAGGTGTGGGTATCATTGTTTACGTGCATGTCTACACGCGCACTGCACCTTGAGGTCGTCGACGATAACACAACAAGCCAATTCTTACTGGCTTTCAGAAGGTTTTTAGCGCGCAGAGGGGTTCCTGATAAGGTTCTAAGTGATAACGCGCCTACCTTCAAGCTAGGAAAAGAGATCCTGGCTAACGAAGTTAACCAGCTCGAAGGAAACCTCCTAGTTCAGAACTTTACAACTTCTCGAAATTTAAAGTGGCAATTCATTACCCCGCTGTCTCCTTGGAAAGGGGGCTTCTATGGAGGACTGATAGGTTCTGTAAAACTCGCTTGAGAAAAGCGGTTCACACCAGAACCATGAGCAAGAGCCATCTACAAACGCTTATAACCGAAATAGAAGCGACGCTTAATACGCGTCTAACCCTACCTCTAACACACGTTCTAACTGATCCAACAAGCGAACCTACTCTACTACGTCCAATAGATTTAACTAATCCTCAGTTCATCTTGATGAACACTACTGAGCCGTGCAAATACGCGGCAATAATCAGCCGCCTCAACGACTCAGATTCGTATGCATACTTGATTAGCTACTACAGTGTTCTACGAGACTCGCTAGAGCGATTCTGGCAATTGTGGCATAGAGAATATCTCCATGCCCTTGCTGAAAGAAACCGGAATAAACCCTCTAGCAAACAAGGAGCCAGGGTTGCTCCTAAGGTGGGCGACATCGTACTAATAAAACAGGAAAACATAACAAGATCGATGTGGCCACTTGCACTTATAACCAAGTTGCATAGTTCAGAGGACGGGCTGATAAGATCCGTGAGCCTGAAAACTGGAAACAACAAAACCCTGGACCCCTCAGTCAATCACCTCATCCCATTGGAGGTGACAGAACAGAGCATTGACGATATGACAAGCAAAGGGAACTAACATCAGCCGTCCAGGATTCAGCCTCACAGGGCAGCCAAAAGACAAACTACTCAATAATACACACTACTGTCGTACTAACAAACTCTGAAATCTGAAAACTCGCGTGACAACAACGCGCAAACAAAGAAATCCCCCATTCACGTAGTTCGTTTTTATAAACAACAGTTTTACCCCATTTACTACACAACAACTAATCAAGTGTGAGTGCATGTCGCTTGGCGCGATCCCCCTTTATCATCTATGCGTCGAACATTTCAGATCGACTTCATAGTCAAACAACTCGTCCGGCTCGACAACTAGCAATTCCTCCAAATGATCTTCAAAAAAAACTTGACAAAAAATCAAAGACACCCCCAAAATCACTGTGCGTATCGTGTTGAAAAACACAAGAATTCTATAGTTCATTCATTCCTACAAACTCCATTCGGTAGCTACTTACTTCTATCTGTCCGAGTACGCCGCTGAGCAATCGCGCCAAATGACCCTCGCACACCGACAGCTAAGCTAAAGGCTATTCAAATCATCACATCATAAGGTCCTAACACGCACTAGCGATCGATCGATAAAGACGCGACAACTCAGGAACTAATACAATGCTCATCGATTACTTCAGTCGTCCGCTCCCCGTCACGTACTATCGATCGACGAGAGCGCAGTGACGTCAAAATCGTATTTTCTGATTTTTACCATTTCGGGCTTGCTCACAATCCTAAAGGTTCTTTGAAAGGAATGAGTTGTGCGCATTAATGATCCTCTTTGCTAACTATCACCGGCACATAGTACGTCTAAATCAATCAGTTTCATCATATTGAATCCGATTATCGATTTATTCACTCGAAGTTCAGATCGCATTCGTCTCTAAAGACGTCGCATCACATTCTAGTTCAGTTCCGCTGTGATAAAGTGCCTTTTGCTAACTACATCTCAACTCGAAGTTTATTGATAATCCAACCTTTCCACACTTTTAAGCAATTTTAGTTTCAGTAACCAGAGTTTCAGCGCAAAGTGCGTCAAATTACGTGTTTGGGACGCAATTTCATCTGCTAATCTGCACACGACCTCTACAACCACTCCTTAGTTTCTAACTCATCTTCAGTTCCATCGAGGGAAAGCACTTTAATAAGTTTCATGCCTAGTACTTATTACTAGCGTGCGTTTTGGATACGCATTGATTGATTTCGCGTTACTGCCGTTTATTTCATTCATTCATTCGTTCATTTCATTTAATGGTTCATACTCGAATGTATCCTCTCAAGGTAAGAACACTTTCTGTCTCCTACCTCAAGTGGAGAACACCTTCTGTTTTCTACCTTTCGGGTGGAAAACACCTTCTGTTTTCTGCCTTTCATGTAGAAGACACTTTCCGCTTTCTGCGCTTCAGGTGGAAGACAGACACTTCCTGTTTCCCGCTTTTCAAGTGAAAACCACTTTCCGTTTTCTGCCTTACGGGTAGAAGACACGTTACTTTTCTGCTTTTCAAGTGGAAAACACTTCCTGTTTTCTACTTTTCAAGCAGAAGACACCTTCTATTTCTACTTTTCAGGTGGAAAACACCTTTTGATTTCGCTTCATCAGAACTGTCGTTTCAATTACCAGCTCGTTTAGCCGACTCAGTTTTGTTTGTTTTCCTCACTATCCACCACGACATTTTACGGTACCGATTTCTTCTTCATACGCGCGCGCTCTGAAAAAGCTTTCTTGAAACTCATTTTTCCGAAAGTCTTACTGTGCTATTAACATAAACCAATGCCTTTCATCCTCCCTGCATAAGATCCTTTCTCGATAGTTCAACAACATTCGCGAGAGACACCATGTTTTGAACTAATTAGTTCAGTTCATCGAACCAACAAATATTTGTAGGCGATTTAGAAACCACAAAAATGAGGGACAGTTTCGTCTGCAAAATAACACACTCCCCTTTACGCAACACATTCACTGCAACATCATAGATATTAGCAGTTCCTTGAAGCAGTCCACCTTCTCATCTCATTTGCAGTTTAATTCATTCGAATTGCACCATACCTTGATTATCCTACTAGCTATCTTGTATTTCATCTCAACTGCGCATATGTACTCGACCGAATAGTTCAAATTCCATGACTCATCGGATGCACACCCAATTTCTTTTCTCTTTCAGTACAGTTACCTCGATATTTGCGGTCTTAGCACAATTTCCATATTATGCCTCGCCGTGTCTTGTTTCGGGGACGGTCACCTACCATTGGAAGAGGAAGAAGACCTCGAAACAGGTGGTCAGACAGGTTCAACCCAAACGCTAATTCAACCCTAACATCAATTTTTTTCTAGAAAGTCGCGTTTGACGGACGATTCGTCTCGCACATCACCATCCACTAACGACATCACGACCAGTGCATCCCCCGCTACGCAGCCTGTTGCTAGTTCATCTTCCGACGTGTACCACCCAAAAGCAAATGATATATCATTGGCCATCGCTTCATTGAACGTAAGTCAAAATAATCAAACGGGACAAGAACAGGATGACCATATGGACACTAGTTCATCAAACAACCCTCGCCCACCCTTACTCCCGGACGTCGATACTTCTCATTGGGAGCCCTCAAAAGCACCTCCCTCACAAACAAGTAAGTCCAGCGTCACATTCAGAGATGTAGTGAACGCGAGATCCAAATCCCACAAGGATCATAAAGTAAGGGAGGCCGCACTTCAACGCAAAAAGAGTCTCATTAAATCAGTCGTTACCTTTTTGAATAAGCACAACAGAAGAAGCGCGAACAGTGGCCCCAAAGACGCATCAAGGCGCAATCCAGCAGCTAGCTTATCTTTCAATCGAGAACAACAAGCACCCCATAGTACATTTGAAGTTGAGCCTTATTCGATTGAAGAGCTAACAGCGTATCAGTTTCGAACGGTTTTCAATTATATTACAACTAACAATGTTTTGCGTGACCAAGTTCGAGGTCTGGTCGTTCCAGCGCCGGAAACGACGCCGGCACGACCGGCAGACTTCGAAGAAGTCGCCAAAATAGTTCATTTGTTAAAGAATTTACTCAACATAGTTCAAAACGCTACCAGTTCGTTCCACGACCTCGCTATTCTCCTAGTTGGCAGGCAACCTTCGGACATCAGGTACACCCACCTAATGGGGTGGATCCAAGAACTCCACCATAACATAACCGCTATATCAGTCAATAGAGACCAGCTCCAAGAGTTGATAATTCCAAGGTTGCTCTCCTGGTCGAAAGACCAGGACCACTTTCGCGCCACGCTACAATTGTTCAACATCAGCGAAGATATCATAAAAGAGATCCTTTTACATAGTTCAGCTGTAACCGCACATGCAACGCGCATGATCAGAGTTCTCGAGACCCACCAAATGGTACATTTTATGAACAAGAAAAAAGTACTGGTCACCACCGAGGACGAACAATACAGGAATAGATCCCGCTGTCTCATTACCGCCAACATGGTCAGACGACCCCACCTCCTATCTACAAACATTGCGCTGGTGGCGTGACAATTTTTCAAGCGCTCTCATGACAAAAACGACAGAAGAGTACCTTCGTGTAAGCGCCGTAAACAGGCACTACAGGAAGAAACACAAAGGCCCGCAAGCCATAGCAACCAACGTACCACAATAACGATACCGCGTCTTCCACGATACAGATCTGGGCCACGGTCGCAACGCTCTGAGGGGCGGGAGGCTGGACTGTCATCCATTTTTGATCCAGTTACAGCACCTACACCCCCTGGGGCCGGGAAAAGAAGGTACGACGACGGCAACGATTTTACTACAACTCTTCTTCCTCCCTTAAAAGCCCGCCGTAGTCCAACAGCCAATTCATTTAGTTCACGTCCGGAAGACGCGGATGCGCTTGTCGCTGCTAAACGACGACGAGCAGCGCCTCGATCGCGTTTTCCCACTAGGACTCGGAAACGCCCCACGGGAACGTGGGTGGAGTTCTGTGCTTTTTGCGAAGGACGCGATCACTACACTTCCGATTGTCCGTCATTTCCTTATCTCAGCAGTAGGGCGTGTAAGGCCGAAAAGGCAGGCATTTGTAGTAACTGCGTGAAAAGCCATTACGGCGTTTGCATTCGCAGAGACCCGTGTACAATCTGCAAGGAAGAAGGTCATCATCGCGCGTTCTGTGTTCAAAATCCGTGGGTCGCTTTAGACATAACCATGTCGCCTGAACAGTTCTATGAAGAACTTCGCAACAGAACATACAGGCATCCTCCACCGGGTGCAACCACACGACGCCGTTATTCACACTCTTACAAAGACCGTGAAAAGGCCGGACAAGATGAGCCTCAGAAGTCGTCACCGCGTCCAGGTGACGAACCTGCGGTTCATCAGGCCTCACCAAGAGGTGAAAAGAGTGCAAAGCTTTCTGACCATGACAGCGATGAATCATGTTGAGAATAGTTCAAATTCGTAGTACAGCGTTTCGTGTTCTGTGGTAGTTCAGTTTTTGTTCTAATCGGTACAGATGTCTTCACTTTCTCAGGAAACGTTCACTTGTTCTCAACTAGCTTGCGCTACGAACTTGGCCCCAAAAAAGGAAAGCGATG
>MU932741.1:0-24554 GCA_036418165.1 Cooperia oncophora | reverse complement strand
TCGTATTCAGCCAGTGCTTCCCTTTATGGGACAAGGTGTGTTGTGGAGAGTTTTTCATCTTTCGTTGTGCTCACAGTGAGAAGCTGTTCGGTTTTAAGCATTTCTTGGAGGAACACCACATGTGCTATTGGATGGCTTAATTCGACTCATTCATGTATCATCTGTAGACCCTATTTTTATAGTGAAAGTATTGAAAGAGAAGCATAGCTACCGGCATTTGACTCTTTTCTGCTGCAAATAAGGGCATGCTTGACAAAATAACAAAATAGAAATACTTTGTCGACTCACGAAGATGCTCGGAAAAAAATGCCAAAGCGGGATCCTGTCAAGGAATCAACCCATGACCTCGCACCTATGAAGCAATTCACCTATCCACTACACCATAGACCACTGAGACTGTCTGTTCTCGAACTTGACTTGAGCTACCACAAGCGAAGATCGGCCACTGCTATGCTAGAACTAGAACATGGCGACCTGTTGACCTTTCCTGGTAAGTAATATCGTGCTAAAATGACATTCAGTGGAATTCCTTTGTTTCCAAAAAAATTGGCACCGTAATACACAGTGTCATTTGGAGAACAGAACAAGCTAGTTTCCAATCACTTCGTTCGTTACACTTAGTTCATTTGATATCTGATTGGTTTACTTTCCAACAGTGCCGCAGGTTACAATTATAGCGAGACTCGCTCATAATGAGTGTCCTCAGGTGCTTCCGATAGAAGGTAGGGCTCAAAATTGCACTCTCTAGCTTCTCCGAACGTTCTTATAGATCTCGACGAGCTGAGTCTCGCTATGTAATTTTCTATAGAAAATATAAACAGAAACTGAGCTCTAGCAAAAAAACGGAGAGAACGCGAATTAGCAGTTTTTTTCGTTATTTTCGACCATTTAGGGTGGGTGTTGTATTAGGTTGTCCGGAAAGTTCTCAGCGTTTTGTGTTACTATTTTTTGTACATTCATTGCTGATTAAAAACTCATTCTCCCTTGCGTCTCAGTAGTACATCCTGAAGAGAATTTTTTTGCTATCTGATGGTATAATTGCCGTTTCACCATTGCTTGATAAACCCCCTTTTCCCAAGACTTTTTGAAGCATGTCAAAAGAGCAACTTCGGACGATATTTTTCTTCAACTACAAATTGGGTCAATCCGCAGTCGAGACAGCTCGACAAATTAACCAGGTGTGGGGGCCCAATAGTGTTGGAGAAAGCACCGTGCGACAATGGTTCGACAAATTTCGTTCTGGAGATTTCAGCCTTGAAGATGAACCTCGTAGCGGTCGACCTAAAGCAATACCTGACGAGGATTTGAAGGCGCTTGTGGAGGCTGACCCACCCATGGCACGTCTCGAGGTTTCTTCTTCACTGCTTTTGCGCAACAGAAACGACCCGTTTTTGGACCGAATTGTCACCTGTGATGAAAAGTGGATCATGTATGATAACAGGAGACGTTCCGGACAGTGGTTGGATGCCGACGAACCACCGAGGCAATTTCCAAAGCCGAATCCTCACGAAAAAAAGATTATGGTCACAGTGTGGTGGTCATCGGCTGGTGTGATCCACTATAACTTTTTGTCACCAGGCCAAACCATCACAGCAGAGTCCTACTGTGAAGAAATCGACGAAATGTACCGAAAATTGCGTCAGCTGCAGCCAGCACTTGTCAAAGAAAGGGATCCGATTCTTCTGCATGACAACGCCCGCCCACGCCCTGAACTTCTACCTCACCCGCCATATTCTCCAGACCTTTCACCAACCGACTATCACCTTTTCAAACATTTTCAGAACTTCCTTGCTGGAAAATACTTCATCAATCAGGACCAGGCAAAAAAGCCTTCGTGGATTTCGTGGATTCTCGACCACCCAGTTTTTTTTCTTTGATGGGATTTATCGACTGGTGTCACATTGGCAAAAGTGTGCTGATTCGAACGGTGCTTATTATTGAATCCGATGAGTATTAAGAAAGTTATGATCGTTTAAAGTGAAACACTCAAAACGCTGAGAACTTTCCGGACAACCCAATATAAGACCCTATTTGTACCGATGTGGACAACCTCACTACCTTACGGAATCTCTTACGCATTTTATTTACGTAAGGAGCGAGAACAATGACGACAGTAAGGAGTGCCGCGCATTGAGTACCAATCACCATAACCACCATAACCCTAGAAATGGGAGCATTATGTTAGGCACTCATTATTTTTTTGTTTTTTCGATTATAAATCAGTTCAACAGTATAAGTTATGCCACGGCTATTCTAGCCTTTTGTGCGTGCGCCTAGCCGGCATTTGGCTCGCTCACGCTACCGTTCGGATACCACAAGCTTGCGTACTCTTTCGAAAGGGTCCTTTGCAGCCTTTTCGTTGTTTCCTTCCAGTCTTCGACACTATGCGCCTATTTAATTTCATTTTAGAACGAGCAATATTTGAGAAATAGACATGTTCAGCTAAGCCACTATTTTTTCAGATCTGCGAATTTAGTAGTATTAGGATGCGGGAAACGTTAGTCAAATGTGAAGATAAAAAAACAGTAGCGATAGAAGCATTGTTAGCATCTAATGTTAGCTTCGATTCACATGGTTACCGCAAAGAATCTCCAAAAACAGAACTCCGGCGAGCGATGAGTTCCCAGCTGTGTAGTACGAGTATAAAGCGAAAAATAGTGAGAGCGAGTTATCCTCTGTTAATGTCAAAATCATATCTTTTCTCTTATCCTAGCTCAGTGTTCTTAATGGAGTTGGGAGTCGCGTCCGGTGGACGTTCTAAATAAACGTTGAGTGTGGTATGGGGCAATGGATGCAGATCGTCATTAAGCTTAACTAGTACAAAATGCAAGTATACTCATGGGTTGTATTTCGCCGAAGTTCTATGAAGGCCTAGACCTTCATCGACGCGTAAAGTAACTCTCCCCCCCCCCCCTTCCATTATGGCATCCCATATACAATCCGTTAAGTCCCAGCAGTGGGAGCAAGTTGTTTACATCAGTGGATATAGTGATATGAGGACATTAATATAGGGTGAAAGAGCGTGTTAGGGAGCTGAGCTTCCATACCAAAAGCCATGGCTTTTTGATAGGAACATTGGTGACGGGTGAGGTAAAGGCAATGACAGATATTCCAGTGATAAGACTAAGCTCTACTTGAAAGGCTGTTAGTGAGAGGTCAGCAGGTTAGTTAACCCGGGCAATGCTGAGGTCATGCCATGGGCAAGCGCCAGGCGGTGGGTGGCGAGACTCCTCCCACTATACAGTTGCTTTACCGTACACCGGCCCAACAACATCTCCAATACCTGAACAGTTGCAATCATGACTTTGTCTAGTACATTTGTAGGATGACACTTGTATAAAACGGAAGTGTCCTACGAGCAACGCATCATATGCTATGTTCACGTGAACTATAGTATACCTCAGAAAACTTTCCATCTACCGGGCTTGATACCCAGAGATCCGGCGAGTGATATAGAAAGAAGATCTCGATTTCTTTTTCGAATTGGCGTCATTTTCTCTATGTTTCCCAGGTGATGCCTTAGTGCCCTGTATGATAGGTCGTAGCCAGACTGCTAAGGCTGATGAGTAAGCTGAATAAACACGTCATATATGTAAGTCTACCAAAATCCATTACCTTTTCAGATGCCATCTTCGCCCCATAATATCGTCCTGCCTCCTAGCGAACAAATTCCCACTGCATGTCGCGCGTAGGAGCAAGAAGATATTAGCCCTTTTCAGCCGAGGTTTACATATGACGTCGGCCATCTTTTGAAGCCAATTAGGAGAGACTATGAAAGTCGTCACTGCTGTACCATTATATGACAGCGGTCCTACCCAGCCCTTCTGGCAGCATATTGAGACCTTTTTTCATGCACCTCCCCGTTTGCCTCTAAAGACAGCTCCTCCTCGAGCATATGCGCGTTTTTTTTAGAGCAGTCTAGTTGTTATCACACCACCGCGAAGGTCTTTCATCGTGCCGGGTTGAAAAAAAATCTGGCCCAACATCACTCAGAGAGTGGCGTTACTCATAAGACATCCATCACGAATATCATTCCTGAGAACCGAAATGGTCTGTACACTGTGGAAGAATGCAGCCTAAACTTGCGGTTAGCTCATAGGTGGTTTCAAAGGGCTATGGGTCAGGATCCGTTGAGTATTCAAGGCTAAACTGTTGCAGGTCTTCCTTCCCAATCTAATACTATAACGGGCGCGGGAACACTCGTCGACGAACATTTCAGAATGGGTATATTTTCATGAGCGAATCGAATGTCTTTGTTGGGCATTCAATTTGTTAAAAAAAACACCAACAAATTGTCTAGTGATATGATCGGCCTACGGAGTTTCCCTAGTCGCAAAATAACATGATCCGCTGAAAAGCAACGTTGGAAATGATACACAATATGCCCACGAAA
The DNA here is from genome assembly GCA_036418165.1 of Cooperia oncophora. NCBI lineage: Eukaryota > Metazoa > Nematoda > Chromadorea > Rhabditida > Trichostrongylidae > Cooperia > Cooperia oncophora. The sequence continues at coordinate 20,161 of MU932741.1, read as the reverse complement.
CGCCAGCATTCGTCAAATTTAAAAACTTACTTCGTTGATACGTCTGAGGCTCTGTAGTTGTGATATGCAGCAGCGAAATGTTCCAGTTCCTGTAATGCAGTGCTTATTCAAAGTAAACATTCGACAATGATGATTCGTTAGCAACGCTAGAACTCCCAGTTCCCTATGATGGTCCTAAAAAAAGGCATTCTGAAAGAAAGAGGGAAAATGGGTTTCTTGAGCTAATCGAGAACGAATCTTTTTTTGCCGAGAACAATCCCATTTCGAATTGCCATAGTGAAGGATTTACGAAGCAAGCTGCTTCATGACACACATGTTCTTTTGTCATATTGTATATACTGTTTAGCAGACTCCTTGACTTTGAGTTTTCACTATGCAATCGATATGGATTGTTGAAGAATACAATTCAAGATAGATTTTAGATGGCTCAAAAAACCCTCTGTATTTTGCTGTGTCATGCCGAGATTATTGGGGAGTCGATCAGGAGCTATTCATAGAACTTGTGTGTAGGAAGTGCGAGTAGTGTAGGAACATTTTGAACAAGATATTGAAGGAAGTGTTTCCTTGTGCGACATTTCCTCTCTCGCACTTGCATATTCAAATAGCCTTCTGCAAGCACGTTTTGAAGAATTCTCTCTTCAGCCTCAGCTTTTCATGAAGACAAGTAAGACTAAGCAACATTAACATCCACGTATCAGGTTGGCGGGAAAATTCCGTCACTTTTTTTGAATTAGGCTTTCTTTTTATAGAGAGGGTGTAAGATGAAAATTATACAGCAATGTTACTGCGGGGTTCTTGCCGGTTTTTGAGCAGTTTCTCTATGCAAGCCGGCGAGACGAAAAGTTGCACATCATCTCAGTTTTGACTTGGTCTTGGGTCGTGGAAGTTTTCTCCACCATAGAACAATTACCTGAATAAACTAGCAACTAGCAGTTAGAAAGAGCCACAACATGAGGTTCGGCTCGAACTTTCTTAGACGGAGTGGGTTGCACCATTACGTTGAGGACGGACTGTGCGGACGAATTTTTCCTCTGATCGACGATTCGCTTCAGGTCTCGTAGCTGCTTTGCGTACGGATTGAACGAGGAAGCAGCTCTTTCATTTAGCGGTTTTCCCACCCACAGCTCCTGCAAGATCAGTTCACAGGTACACCCATACCTCACTTCGTCACTCATACTGTAGGCTCCCGCTCTGAAGCATTGCAAAATTGTGTGATAATTGTAGACATCGTTCCTATGCAGCTCCATTATTTCGGCATCGACGGCAGTCATACTGGCGTCAGGGTGGTAGAAGGAAGAGTAAGGAAGCACTAGAAGGGATGCCAGAGGCACGCGATAAATCATTGTTGCCAGAAATAAGGAGAAGCAGGAGTCAAGCCAGTGATACTAATAGGAAAACCATTTCTTGATGTATAACTGCTCACATTACCGGTCAGCCCGGCACTATTTACCCTTCACTGCACCAGTCTTTAAAAACAGGCCCCTTTCTGACCGACTTTTTTCTCCGTGGACAAATTTGGCTCAAATGCTCTCTCCTGGTGTAGTTTGACCTCCTAGATACGAATATCACATTGGCTCAGTGAGAAACTTCCTGGCGCCCACGCCACAGGTGCCGGCGCCAAAATACCCCAAATCCCCAAATTCGTTGAAAACTTGGACCTTGGGGTAGTCTGACCTCCTCAACACAAATAATCGGTTATCCAGCCCGAAACTCTGACGCGCCTACAGCGTTGCTGCGGCAAAAACACCCCAAATCACCGGCGCCTGTAGCGTGGACGCCATTAAGTCTCGGGCTGAGCGAATGTGTTATTCGCATTCAGGAGGTCAAACGACCCCAGCAGACAACATTTGAGCTAAATCTGTCCGCAGAGAAAAAAAAGTCGCTCAGAAATTGGGCCCGCCTATGCGTCAATTCTGAATGGATGGCGGCATTTAAGCGGAAAATAGTGCCGCTCACATTGTCTACACAGAAAGATAGAGTGGCGTCGCTGCCAAAGAATAGCGCCGACGATTGCAGGACGGCTCTCAACGATCGCTACAAACTTTAGTTCTCTAGTCAAGCAGAAGCCCTTCCTTCTGTGATATGGAACTTGAGCTGCTCCTGCTACGTTTTCATGTTCCCAGACGAAAGAGAGCACGTGAAAGTTAATCCGATAAATGAAGTACTCGCGGTTTAGCCGCTATTTCCTCCATGTTATTAGGTTGACCGGAAAGTTCTCAGCGTTTTGTGTTACTATTTTTTGTACATTCATTGCTGATTAAAAACTCATTCCCTTGCGTCTCAGTAGTACATCCTGAAGAGAATTCTTTGCGCTATCTGATGGTATAATTGCCGTTTCACCATTGCTTGATAAACCCCCTTTTCCCAAGACTTTTTGAAGCATGTCAAAAGAGCAACTTCGGACGATATTTTTCTTCGACTAAAAATTGGGTCAATCCGCAATCGATCAGCCAACCAATTAACCAGGATGTGGGGGCATAGAGGAAAGCAGCCGTGCGGCAAAAGTTTCGGCCCAATTTCATAACTGCGAGATTTCAAGCCCTCTGAAAGATGACCTCTTAGCGCGTCGACGCTAAAGCAATACTGACACGGGGGGGTGGGGGGGGGGGGGGTGGATTCGAGACTGTTTGTGGAGGTGACCCAACCCAAGCAGTTTCGCAGAGAATTGCCAGAAGAGGCTAGGCGTTGGCAAATCCGGTTCGCAGATGGTCTTAAACGCTTGGAAGGCTGAAGAAACTCGATTAAGGGCTGCCCACCATGCAAGTGAGTGGCTTGCAGAAATTGGCACGTCTCGAGGTTTCCTCTTCACTGCTTTTGCGCAACAGAAACGACCCGTTTTTGGACCGAATTGTCACCTGTGATGAAAAGTGGATCATGTATGATAACAGGAGACGTTACGGACATTGGAGTATTTGGGCGCCGACGAACCACCGAGGCGATTTCCAAACCGAATCTTCACCAAAAAATGGTCATGGTCACAGTGTGATGGTCATCAGCTGGTGTGAACTACTATAACCTTTTGTCACCAGGTCCAAACCATCACAGCAGAGTCCTACTGTGAAGAAATCGACGAAAAATGTAGTGAAAATTGCGTCAGCTGCAGCCAGCATTTGTCAACAGAAAGGGTCCGATTCTTCTGCATGACAACGCCCACCCACACGTTTCACAAGTCACTATCCATAAATTGAACGAATTGGGAGTTGGAGTTCTACCTCACCCGCCATATTCTCCAGACCTTTCACCAACCGACTATCACCTTTTCAAACATTTTCAGAACTTCCTTGCTGGAAAATACTTCATCAATCAGGACCAGGCAAAAAAGGCCTACATGGACTTCGTGGATTCTCTACCACCAGTTTTTTCTTAGGTTTATGGGATTTATTTAGGGTTTATGATCTATATATTATTATAGGATAGGATTTATCAAATGGTTTCACACTGGATAAAAGTGTGCTGATTCGAACGGTGCCTATTTCGATTAAATCCGATGAGTATTAAGAAAGTTATGATCGTTTGAAGTGAAACACTCAAAACGCTGAGAACTTTCCGGACAACCTAGTAGTAACAAAATTTCATGCGAAACCAATTCTATGTAAGCGAAAGATCATCAGCAGCTCCACAAAAACACTTCACATAGAAAGGCTCTATGCACATCATTGTAAATCTAGCAAAGAGAGCGATCGAACGATGTTCTCAAACTATTTCGGGTACACAATAGGCTACAGCTCTCGCGAATCAGTGTCGTCATTCCAAAAGATAAGAGCTATGGCAGCAATAACTGGCAAAGGCATATATTGGCAAGTTCATTGAGTAGTCATCCATTCGGACTCAATAGGGCGTCTGAATCGATGTTTCTCTGCGAGAATTGAAGGCACGTCCCGCGATAAAAAAAGGCGATAACTCTGGAATTTATCGGATGACTGGGAGGCGATGTGAGACTGCTGCCTCTGCAAAAATGAAATTTTGCGAGCGGATTTCGAGTGAGGAGAGCTGAACAACTAGGTTCATGAGCATTCTTACCATGAGGCCCATGTGAGTTCCCAGTGTCCACTGACTACTTGCTAGCAGCTGCTCCACTATCTCTCCCCATTCCTGGTGAGAGTAAGGCGAGAAGGAAAAAGAGCCGAGATTGTTGCGATGACAATGAGTAGGAATTCGTACAAACACGCTTTCTCTTCATTGTACGTACGTACGGGACGGAATTGGCATGGAGTCCTACACAGGCGTTTCGCACGGTTTTTTCTGCTTTTTTCTCCACTGATCATTGCCTAGCTTTTTGTCGTGATTTTTACACTCCATTACCCGCTATCCGTGGTCGCGAGTTTTGCCTTTAAGTTGAAATAGTAGTTTCTTTTAAGGGATGCGAAGAGTGGAAGGTATCACAGATGCTCATTTTCTTTTACTTTACACTCGATTTCAGTCATTCAAGAATTGAAAGAGCAACGAAAAATTAGGAAGGTTGTCCGTATGGCGCAAAAATCTCTATCTTCAGTCTCTCTCTCACCTTAACACATAGTCTTGATTCAGAAAAAAAACGCTATCGCTTATATTGAGGTGCGCTCTTCGCCTTTTTTCTCTTTTCGCGGCTATTTCGAAGTGCACATTCCCCGGCATCAGCTTCAGTTTCTTCTGAGTTTAGTTTTTTTTACTGCGAAAACGTTCTTCGGAACAGTAAGATTCAGTAGATCACGGGGCGCACGTGCATGCACAATGACTTTGCACTAAGGGTCAGCTTCTTGAAAGTCATCGACTGTTGTGCCGCGTCTTCTGGCGAGAAACCCATTCTTTGCCAATTGATGAAGTGGGTATGAGACAACAATTGGTAGAATACGAGTGGTACGGATGATATGATACAGTCTTGTTAATCTGCTCACTTCAAGCACTGGGTTTGGCACCATCATCAAAACCCATCCCGCCTGACAAGCCCTTTCGTCCGCAGCGAATTAGGCAATAAATGCTGCAACTGAAGACATGTGGCAGCGGCGCGTAGACGTTCGTGTACAGAAGGAGCGAGCAGTACTGTGTGGACGTAGCATGCGTACCAAATAAGGGAAGCTGTGAGAAAAGCCTGGGAGTTGGAACCTGGACACTACAAAAAAAACCTGTAAAGGGCCATTGAGATTTGGCAATCGGGCACTTGTGGGCAACATCCCTTCACTGCCATGTGAAACCCACATCGTAAGTCAACTGACCACGGCCGCGAGAGATGGCGAGAGAGGAAACCGATCAGGTAGAGTAGTACGAAAAACAGTGGCGATAAAGGTGAAAATTCAAGGAACAAATAAATAAAGGAACTCACCTCGGACGCAGTCGTTGCGGTCATGGCAGTAGTAGCTGCGGGCATAGTTCTAATGGTCGTGGTAGTCGTAGTAGACGTCTCACTAGTTGTGGATGTCAAAGTACTCGTGGTGACCGAAATAGTTGGGCTAGCCGTAGTAGTGGTGGTTTTCGTAGCAGTGGCTGTAGTGGGAATAGTCATGATGCTCGGAATTTGTGAAGTAGCTACGATGGTGGCAGCAGTTGTGGTAGTCGGAGCGATTGTGGTAGTCGTAATAGTCGTAGTAGTCGGAGCAGTCGTGGTTGTAGTGGGAGTAGTCGTGGTGCTCGGAATGGTCGAAGTAGTTGTGGTGGTGGCAATTGTTGTGGTAGTCGGAGCAACTGTGGTAGTCGTAGTAGTAGAAGGGGCAATCATTGTTGTAGTGGAAGTAGTCGTGGTGCTCGGAATGGTTGAAGTAGTTACGGTGGTGGCAATAGTTGTGGGGGTCGGGGCTTTTGTAGTAGTCGTCACAGTCGTGAGAGTCGCTGCAATCGTTGTGGTCGCAGCGGGAGTTGTTGTCGTGGCAGTGGTGCGAGGAGTAGTAGTTGACGAAGTGGCCCTTGATTAGGTAATACATTATTCGTGATTCAGAAAAAGTCGTGGTAAAGTATTCAACAAAAAATAAAAGTGAATTCTCATACAGGCGCGTTCCACGATTACTGGGTGACAGATTGTGTAGCAGCTCAGAATCTTCGCGAAAAAAAATCGCCAAGGCTGCGTTCATACATTGCGACAACGTCCACCAGGGTTTCGAGCGTCCGGCAGCTTCAGTGACTTTGAAAGTATAGTTTAGGGCACACCACTGGTTGGGATTTTGCTCGCGTCCGTATGACCACTCCTGTTCCTAGGAAAGAGCTTGATGCGACCTCTCCTTAGTCCCTCTGTGATCGAGCTGTCGAGCAGGAGAGGGGCGAGGGCATATACTAGAAACAGCGAGAGCCCCACAACCGCAAAGAATTTCTCCTAACTTCGCAAAGGCGAGTACGACCACCTCCCCACCACTCTTTTATACGTCCGTGGAACGCGAAAAATGGACCATCAGAAAATTTTTCTCATACCAAACGAACCCCTCCCCCAGCAACCAAATACGATCTCTGTTGGGGAATCCTAACATTGATGAGTCGTGGTACACATATCAGTATAGTGTCTGCCGGCGTGCACCCGCATCTACCAACATGCGGGAGAGGAAAGTATGGGCGATGGAGGGTGACAGGCAGCTGGCACCCTGCTATCGCGCCATATTCTCTAGCAGCAATCTGCTGCCTTCCAATCACACCATGTTCTGCTCTCGGACACTGGCACATGCTGGTAGACGGTAGATCGACACTCGACACCTGTACGCCCCTGAGACGCTGGTGAACACTGACGCTAGACCGATGAGTATACTTTCCCAGTCGCTGACGCTGCCGGATGCACGAAAGCTAGTGGACGCTCGAAACGCTGGTGAGCGCTGCACGAGGTTTACTTCTTCGTCGTGATCCTCACAATAATTGCGAGAATGTCGAAAATCCGGAGGACAATTTTGTGGTTTTCTCTTAGCCCGCTGGTCACTTGACAAATATCCTTCTTCTATAGAGCAGTAACTTTGTTTGTCAGTTTGTCGGTCTGTATGTATGTAACTATGTATAGTGTAGTTCGCTGCGGACGGTGGGGCGTGTCAGGCAGTATGAGTGTGCCACGGTGAAAAACCCGTTCTCTGCCAGTTGTTGAAGCAGTTACGCGACAACAGTTGTTGGGAAACGAGTGATACGAACGACATGATACAGTCTTGTCACTTGCTCGCTTTAACAGCTGGTGGAGAACGGGTCACCGTGCCAAACTCATCCCGCCTGACACGCCCCACCGTCCGCAGCGAACTACACTATATGTTTCCGTCCGCAAAATGCTTCACGGGATTCAACAGGTAACTGAAACGGAGAAAACGACCGCTAGCCAATCTGGAAACCTTTCGGTGCAGATGTATCAATATGTTTTGATTGTGATAACGGCCTCCACTATATAAGACAACCATTCGGTGACTCCGAGCCATTGCACGAGCTGCTCGCGTGGTAGCGTGGGCACGTGCAGGGGCAGGGGAAGGGTTGCGGCGAGAGGAAGGATGGGGTGGAGTGGGAAGAGGTTACTGAGGGGGGGGAGAAGGAAAGGTCAGGGGGAGTGTTGAATGTGCTCGAACAGAGGCACACCACAAAGGGTGGAAACAAATGCGTTAGTGAGAGCTACATGAGGAAAAAAAGAGAGGTCAACCGATAGCTGCAGCGATCCAATCCACGTTGTAGCATCAATTAGAGGCGTTGTTTGGAATGCGTTAACACGGTTCACTATATAAGACAACCGTTTGTTGGCTATTGAGCCATTACGTGTTACACGCCTATCAATTTGACGTGCAATAGGCAGGGGGAGGTGTGATGTGGGGTTGATTTTGAGGGTCAGCACGATGGGGTGAGGCCAGATGTGCTCAGCGTCAGCCGGGCGATCCGACTGGTGTTTGTATATTTTGGGACTTGTAAGCGATAATATGGAATGTGCTTTCAAGAATTTTCTGAACGAATAAGGTGATATACCAAAAGCTTCTTCGAGTGCTTCCTGTCACGTGGGGAGGTGTTCATGACCCTTTGTCATGACTGACTAGGATGCCGCCACGGTCCGCAAAATCACACTTCTAAGAAAGTTCTCGCCGCCCCTACACCAACCAATAGGAGGCCTTGGCACCGCCCACCTCAGCCAGTATTTATACCGCCCATAATCAGGGCTATAAAGGTAGCGCGCTGAGTGCCGCCAGTCAGTTCAGTTCAGTCAGTTCCTCTCCACAGTCAGCTCCTCTTCTCAGCTCAGCTCTTCACAGTTTCTCCTTGCAGTTTAGCTGCTTTCGCAGCTCCACACTTCTACCCGAACACTACAGCAACGCGCAGGAAATGAAGAAACGCAACAACGCATGTGCCACACTAACAGACGAGACATCGACAGCACTGCGAGACGCCCGCTATCGTCTACGAGAGAAGAACCCACAAGACAACAGATACTTAAACTGCACTTGAACAGCGGGAAATATACTTAGTGCTTAACACTCATATGTGTTATGCTTTGTAGTTTATAATGATTGTAGTTCAACGCGTTGTATTGCGCTATGCAAATAACCATGTACCTACCACTTGAAAACGCACCAAAACCTGCATTGCAATCAGTGATGCAGTTCAAAACAGGATCGGTCCTCGAAAAATGAGTTTATCTCGTTTGCGAAGAACAATTCGTATACCTTTTCTTTTTTCTGAAGCTTTCATAGTGCCAACTAATTTTAAACGAGAAACTCTTTCAAAGTGGCCTTAGGGGCACTGCACACACCTTTCATCATCTCACACGCGCTTTTTCTCCATTCTTTTCATCCTTCAAAGGAGAACGAAAGATAGAACGTCGCAAGAGTTATCTCTGAGCATTGCGAAAGAACGATGTGCAGTGACAGGAGGTGTGCGTGAGCTCGTCGCGCCTTCTCTACTATGGTTTGACAGATTAGAGGTCAAACCAAAGCGTGGGGGGAGACTCCCTCTCAGAGCGCAGAACGATGATGTCCACTTCCACGTACGTGCAGCCAAGTTGACGGCGCACAATCAGAAAATGAGTCTTTATTGATGGAGGGTGCGGAATTTGAAAAAAAAATCAATCCGAAAGGATGAGTTTGATTTCTAGAAACTTCCAAAGCCAGTGTTAACAGAGATGCTCTTGTAAACTTTCTGTTATGAGGCTGATACGAAAGTTCGTACCCTCCTCTACGAAAAAAATGATTTCGAGAAAAGAGCCGCGACAGATATCTCTTTTGAAAACTCGTGTGAAACGATTGTACAAGAACGGGCGAGGAGTTCATGATCCTGAATACGCGAGGGCGGTTAAAACACTCAAGACTAAACTGGAGAAAACTCAAGGTAGGAGAATATGAAACTTAGGATACCTCATCCAGGAATCCTAAGAGGTTTGCTGGATAGATTGCGCCTGAGACTCAAAGAATCCTCAAGGATGGGCACTGTTACTGGACTCAATGGTGAGAACTACTCCATCGGTGCAGACAAAGCTAAGCTTTTCGCGGACTATTTCAAATCCTTTTATAGCCACAAGTCTATGGAGCCTGTTATGCAGCCTACATGCCTCCAAAAGCCAACCTCGATTGGTGGCAATACTCAGTTGTGAAAGATGTTGTATCGTGGCCATTAAAACTCTGGCCAGCTACGTTATCGCAGCTACTTCACTCTGATATGCTACCCTACATTTCCTCATAAGGCTCAATGGGGCTTGACTCTTCCCTGCTATCTTTAGGGTACGGTACAGCAGTTCTTTTGAAGGGAGACGTTCCAAAGATCTGGCGTCTGGGCTGGGTTAAGCCTATACACAAGAAAGGACCCAGGAATGATTTCAGAAACTATAGACCCATTTGCTTGACATCTTGTGTTAGTAAAGTAATGGAAAGAATTGTGTGCTCCCGCATCAAAGAATATCTTATTCGAAACCAGCTTATATCCTCGTGCCAGCATGGATTCCTTCCTAAGAAATCCTGCCTCAGCGCTCTCATGTCTACAATTCCTTTATGGCAAAAAGCGCTCGATAGGAAGCAATGTGTCTTTGTGGCCTTTATTGATTTCAAGAAAGCGTTTGATTCAATTCCACTCGATCTCTTGTTTTCGAAACTTCGAACTTTTGGAATCTCTGGTTCTTTGCTCAAGTTCCTTGTGGCGTTCCTATCTGAGAGAAAACAGGCCGTAATGATCGATGAGATTTTATCAGAACCCTACGAAACACTCAGCGGTGTGCCCCAGGGTACGTGTTTGGGACCTCTTATGTTCCTCATGTACATAAACGATCTCGCAGCTTCCCTGCCGGCACCAGTAAATTGTACAATGTATGCAGATGACGTTAAGCTTTTTTCGATCGGCGGATGCCATCATGTACGCAGGAGTCTCATCCTTGACGCTTGCATCATGTCTATCATTTGGGGGTTGGAAATATCACCCGAAAAAACACATGTTATGAAGCTTGGGCCCTGCTCAAGTGACTTCCACTTCCGTTTGAATGGAATCCAAATAGCCGAAACACATGTCATTAGCAGACCTAGCGCATCAAATCGAGAATATGGCTTATCTTCGAAGAATATATTTAAGGCACACCGTCAAACACACGGCTGGCCATATCCCGTGTAACTTATTCTGCCCGCCTATCTCCAGCAGACAGGGTTGAAAACACTTTTCACGGCTTGTGGCTTAACCAGTTTACCCCTCTTTAGAGTACTGTGCGCCTATTTCGTCACCTCTAGCGAGGAGCTGGTCGAATCTAGATACGAATGGTTCAAATTAAAGTTTACTGAGCAGAACGTATTTGGCCGGCGGCGGCAGGTTTAATTCCATATTACCCTTACTTAGGAGAACGAGGCACGAAACGCTTGCCCTTAAGTTGCGACCTAGCGAGGGCTTGAAATGCGGCGAAGAAAAGTAAATGTGACATCAGACGCATATTCACCCGCTGATTTAGGGGGAGAAATCCGAATGCTAGATCATTGACCACTGACTCTCAGGAATAGTACTGTAACTACAGGCGTATACGCGAGTCACTGAATTCAAACTACTGAGCAAGAAAAAATCTCGTGTCCGACAGCATGTACAGGAATAGCTATTCGCAGAAGGGTTACTGTCCTTTTGGAATCAGTTTCCAGCCTATAGTAGGACCGATATGTCATCCAAGTCTTTATCAAAAAAGAACTAGAAAGTACTCGGAGCAGGGCTCGCACACTGAACGAAATAATCTTAATCTCAAGGGGGCAGGTTGTGAACTGTCACTGGGTTACTAGTTCGTTTTGATGTTGGTTGTTTATGCTGGCTACATGTGCTGCCTGCTGTTTCGGCTGCAGTAAGCTGCCCTTAGAGAGCATGACATCTCTTTCAGGCATATTATCTTCTCTGAGTATATTGGTTTTCTGTTTCTACAGCTCTTTTGTTGGTTTCCTTAGTGTAATGTATCTCCTCTCCGATGCCCTGGCCCTAGTGAACTTGAATTTCTCTTACCGTTTAACGTAGAGGTTTCTAGCTTTGTGTCTGTTTTCACTGTATGTTAGGGCGTTGTTGTCCTCAAGTGATCGAACATTGGAGCCGTAGTACATGGGCGAGTTCCGTTTGCCGTAAACCGCCTTGTGAAGTGGGGCCCCTTGGTGGGGTTTACGTGGACCTACTAAGCTGGTATCCGGAGCCGCTTCGCTCGCTCGCGACTTGCAGTGTTGGGGGCCACTGCTCTTCACCGCCATGGCCCCACCTACATGCCCTATATCAAGCCCGTCACTCCTTTTTTCCTTTTTGCATGTTTTATCGGTCACTCAGTCCATACATTACATTTGTTGTTGCTGGTTTTGTTCTTAGCTAACCGATCAATAATATCATAATCATAATCATAAAATCATATTCACGTTTATATCCTAGAGAACAGAGACCCGAACGCTCTGCAGCGACTCGAAACAAAGTTGCTCCTCGAAGCCACAACACGTCTTCTACCGAACTGGAACACGATTCGCCAACTGGGCAATGCCATCAGTGGTGGCTGTAACTCGAACCCGTACGTACGTTCTGGCGGTCGCTTGAGGAACATCGAGAGATAACACATAGGCTGAAATGCTTGACACGTTGACGACAACGCGCGTTTTTACTTTTTGGACGCGGGACACGCGCGCTTTCTTGAACGCCACAAGCGCGGTACTCATACAGTTCAAACCGTCCCACAGCGCTTTTTGGAGATTAGATCGTAAAACCTGGTTTAGAGATCAGTTGTGAGGTAACATCAATTTATTGGGTGGCACATACTAACGTGCGTTTTTTTTCAAATGAAAATTTTGTTCCAAAAGTGAAATGTTTTGCAAGCAAGCCTGATATCATCTGATAGGAAACTTCACGTAGTTTTAGAATATCAAAGCGGCTTTGATTGAGGGAATAATTTTTGTGGATTTTTTAGTCGTTGAAGTTGAAAACGAAAACGGCGAAAATTAGCACCTTCGACAACTGCCTCTATTTACGTATAGTCGAAGTAGAATCGCTAAGCTTGCTCCAGTACATTTCGGAAAAGTGAGCTGAGAATTCCAGCAAGGGAATCTCACTAGGACGCTTTGGAACAAATTTCAAGAATTTTGAAAGTTACCAACCTTCACCTCGCCAATATTGGGCAGCTCACGTCTGTTCCACCTAAAATTTTATGCTAATATTTGAACGTTTCGCTGATATGTTTTGCATGTTCTGATAGCAAATTTCGTGCTCTATAACACTGCTATAAAAGTCTGTTCTCCAGAGGTGTTTGCTTTCTGTTAAGTTCAGGTTATCATTACGGAACGCGAAGTCGTTGAGAACTAGCGTTCCCGTTCTCCACGAATTTTATGCTAACATTTGAATGTTTTCGCTAATGGTGTTCTATAATGTCTGATAGCCAATTTCGTGCTCTATAACATAACATAAAAATTAGTTTTCCGGAGCTGTTTACTTTCTGTTAAGTTCAGGTTATCTTTACGGAACGTGAGGTCGATGAGAATTAGAGTTCCCGACTTCCTCTCTCAACCGCTGTCCACTGAAGCTTCAAAGCTCCTAGAGCAGCTCAATAGAATCGCCATGGTTTGAGTAAGGCTTAGAGTAACAGATTAGTGTTAGGACAGCTCTTAGCGAATTTCCCGAGCAGCATCAGCAGCTCTGATACCTCTGTTGAATGCGAAAAGGAGGAGATCTCTGAAGTGCTGATGCTTATCGACCTGACATTCCATATTATCCACCTGAAAAACAAGGTTCATCAAACGGATTTTCAAAATAACTGCAACGCAGTGTTATAGAGCACGAAATTGGCTATCAGAACATATAGAACACATTAGCGAAACATTCAAATGTTAGCATAAAATTCGTGGAGAACGGGAACGCTAGTTCTCAACGACTTCGCGTTCCGTAATGATAACCTGAACTTAACAGAAAGCAAACACCTCTGGAGAACAGATTTCTATAGCAGTGTTATAGAGCACGAAATTTGCTATCAGAACATGCAAAACATATCAGCGAAACATTCAAATATTAGCATAAAATTTCAGGTGGAACAGACGTGAGCTGCCCAATATCGGCGAGGTGAAGGTTGGTAACTTCAAAATTCTTGAAATTCGTTCCAAAGCGTCCTAGTGAGATTCCCTTGCTGGAACTTCTAGCTCGACCTTTTCCAAATGTATGGAGCAGCTTAAGCGATTTTAGCACTTCGACTATACGTAAATAGAGGCAGTTGTCGAAGGTGCTAATTTTCGCCGACTTCGCTTTCAACTTCAACGACTAAAAAATCCACAAAAATTATTCCCTCAATCAAAGCCGCTTTGATATTCTAAAACTACGTGAAGTTTCCTATCAGATGATATCAGCTTGCTTGCAAAACATTTCACTTTTGGAACAAAATTTTCATTTGAAAAAAACGCCATTACTTATGTGCCAACCCAATATTTACCATGGAAAAATCTGGGCTGGCCAACTCTCTTTGCACCAGGGCCAGGAATTTGTCTGTAACCAATTTTTTTCATAAAAAACGCAAATCGTGCTTTCTATATGATTCAGAATACGTCATCTTATATTTTTCATAATTATCAATGTTGTAATTGTCTATATTTATTGGCAAAGAGTTAAAGCAAATCAATCCAAGCAAGCAAATCAATTGAGGCGCAAACCAACTTGAGCTTATAGTGCTCTTTCCACAGGAAATCTTTCTTTGCTAAACTTGTGTGTTCTACATTATTCCATGGACGACGTGTTGTACAAGTATACTAAGGACTGGCCTATAGAATGAATAGGAGAAACTAAACAAAAAATCTAACACTAGGGAAAGATATGGATTTGTTCATCGTGATTCAGATACAATTCGCGCGGTCCCACGTGGCCCACAACGCGCGCATTAAATGTGTATCACGCTGTCGTCAGTGTGTTAAAAAGCGTCATGATGAGACAGTGGCATTCACCGATTTCTTTGCTTCTAAGATTTTTTGGATATCTGTGGGAAGGAATGAGCAAGCTTCGTTCTCGCTCGAAGAAATACCCCGATAATAACTGTTGCTTTTCGATTAATGCAGTTTGATACAATGCTTATTATGCGCATTCGGAACCCTAGTTCGAAAACCACTGGACCTTTCTCCACGTCCCAAGCGGTGATCACAAGATAGTCCAGCTCTGGAAAGGGAGCGAAAGTTTGGAATCGGACGAAGTTGCACCGTACCATCATGTTCGAAAAGGCACAAATAGACGCATGGAGCACTTACTCAATTTCCTGAGAAATCCGAGTAGGAGTTTTTCAGGTGAACCTGCTTTGGAGATGTAGTCCTGGAATGCATTCACAGTTGTTGTCACAAGAGCTACAGGAGGATATAGTGTGCAGCGACTGGATTCTGACGTCATAGCTACATTACGTTATGTGACAAGCAAGTTCTAGGAAAGTTACACCAATGTTCGATTAGTGATGAACGAACATTGCATAGAAGTAATTTTTGACAGAAAAAAAATGGAAAGGGATTCCGTGAGTTTCTAGTGTGATCTAATGATAATAAATACCACTGGACAAGGAGTGTTCTTGAACACAAATCTCGTCATTGCATATTGTGGATAATGACATTCAAAACCAAGTATAGTCTCCCGATTATCCCTTTGTAAGGACCTGTAGATAAGTTTCTCGAAGCTGCTGCTGTAATGCTACAAAAGCAACATCCTGCTAGCTCACTAATCGCTCCTTCCCTTCACCCATACCGTCCAACGCTAATAGCAGGCTCTGAGTGCGAAAGATTTCATCTCTCCCTCTCTCTTGTGCACGTAACAAGACCCCTAAAACCCATATTTCACAACAAGACTGCAATGGTTCCTTTGAGAATTTATTCCACTCAGCGAGTTTTCAGAGTTACAGGTGATTTACAGCGCATAGGGGCTCTAAATGGAGCAGTTTCTATGGATTTCTTTTCTAGTTCTGTTCGCCGGCATCTCATTTGTACGTAGGAAATGACCTGGGTTTGAGGTTTGACAGTCCATGTATCTACTCTTATCTAAAGCAGTGAACCGTTTCCAAAGGGTGTTCACTTTTCGCTTGATCTCCCTGGTTATACGTTAGATCTGATCACTATTCATTAATACACACCGAATGATGCAGGCGGCAGTGTATGCTGGGCTGCATAACAGGCGTAAAGCTCCTGGTACTTGCCAGATAGGTCGACGCACTGCCCATTTACTGCCTAGAGGTTGGTATGGTAACAATGCCATCTCGCCTCGATCAGTCCGATGATGTCCTGCGTGATCTTCTTGGCTCGCATCATCAGACCTTCAATGTGAGCCTCCAAAGCAAGCGTCCATTGGAAGTAGAGATTGTCATCATAATCCTGGGCGGTTTATCTCTTCGTTGGCCCTGGGATTCTCGCAGCTCACTTATTTTTTGCCAAAGTAACACACCTAGCATTCTAAATGTAATTTGGCCCACAGAATGGAATGAGCCTATCTAATGGAGAGGAATACTCATTTGTCACGGATACTACTCTATTTGAGAATTTTCTTGAAGAGTGTGGTCTGCAGCATTGCACGCTACTCCGCCACAATGACTACTTGAAATAATGATATCATTGTTCCCATACACCGTCCTTTGACGTTTTACTTCAGGGAACTGAAGAAGAAAAAGCTAACCGTCATTACCTCAAATGTTTCCGGCTGTGTATGGCAAATAGACGAAGAATTGCAATAACAAAAAACTGATCCCTTTGTCAGCGTAGGGATGATCTCTGAAACACTGTAATAGACGACGAGAAAAACCTGCTTTTTTTGAAGGATAGTACTTGAAAAACATCAAGTTTTCTGAGCATCGCAACTGCTCGGTTTTCAAGAAAACTACTTTAAAGCACCTGAATGCTAAGTTTGACAAATAGCTCATGGCCGTTGCCATCACAAATAGACTGTCCGAGCACAACCACCAGTGGTCACTCATGACAGCCAGTGGCAAGTAGTGCTTCAGCCGATATATAAAGAACGGTGGGATTGGCTGTCGCCAGGCACTCCTCCCTTCATTTTACAGCCCGGCTTGGCCAAACTAGCCTGTCTTCGCCAGGCGCTCTTTCCTTAGAGGAGCTAGAATGCTTGAAATATGGTAAGAGGTCGCAGAGCTTTTTTAGTCACACCTGCCTCCATTGGTCCATCGCTCACATCCTCGCATGCTTCTCACAGCACACAGTTCGATGGACGATTATTATCTCAACAGATCCATGGATAGCACTTGCAAAACTTTGAAAAAACTCGATTTCCCCGTTTCCACATACCCCCGGCCCCCCCAACCCCCCCCACTTCGCTCGACGATGGATCTAAAGCAAATACTTCAATGGACAACCTTAATTCTGTTGCCATCAAAGGAAAGAGTTCATACTTTGAAGCCTCTAATATCGGCATTAAAGCGGTAAGAAGTGATAAAAATGTAGCGCAGATGGTATCTTATCTGTTTTTATCGATTGATAAGATTACCTGTCACCCGTCATCAATGTCCTCATCACTAAATCTCTATGATTTGGTAGCGTGAACCACCTTGAACAGCGACGACGACTGCAACTTCCCTTATCAGCCCCTATCAGTAGTTATCGCTTCCAGTCACCCACGGTTGATGTCCCCATCTCACCCTCTATATCACCTGCTGAAACGTACGCCTCGCTGATGCTGTGACCTGCGCTGTGAATACGATGACCTCACCTTTCTAACGCCCCTTATCGAATCTTAGCAGCTTACAGTTCTTGTCACCCACCAATAATGTTCTTGGCCCATACCACATCATATCTTACAATTAGAGTCAAGAGGTAGTAGTGAATATGGTAACTTTCTCTTCTAACGCCCTTATCAAATCTTATCAACTGATATCACTTCCTGTCACCCACCAATAGTGTTCCCGTCACACCCCTACATCACTTCTTGAAATCAATGTCTCACTGCTACTGGGACCGGCGCTATGAATTTCGTGACAAACAGACGGACGGACACACACACACGTACAGACATACTTAGCGAATTATATATAGTAGGATGATCTCATGATGGCTGAAGGAAAGAGTTATACACACTGAGTCTTAAATGCTCAAAGGAATAGCTGTACGAAGGTGTGGGGACCTGTCACCACAATTTCAGTCTTCACCTGTCACTGAGGAGTGCAATGAAGATGATTCTATAGACCCTTAACAACCGGTGTCATCGCCTGTCACTCATCGGCAATGACCCCAATGAATGTATCACTCAATCTTCATAATTCGGTGAAGTGAAAGCTTCACCACCTTGGACAGGGACGACCGACCGTAATGTTACTTATCAGCACCCATAAGTGTGCCACCTTTGATGGTGTCCCCATCTCACCCTTTATATCACTCGCTGGGAGTGACACCTATTAACTTAGCCACTCTCCCTGCAATGACCCTTACGGTGTCGTACCGCTCTTAAGGTAGACTCGAATTCCCGGAGAGACAAACAGAAAGCCGTAAGCGACTGTATATAGGAGCATTGCAGAATGGGTACTGTTGTAGATGTTGTTGTAGCCGAAGACACCAGTGGAGTAGAAGATTTATTGTGGAACTGAACCGGAGAGAACTGACAACATAAAAACACAAGAATAGTCATATTACAATGCTCCGTACATTGCGCGGGATAATACATTCAAATCCTACATTACGAAACCCTACAACACCTCCCCTTTTAAGTTAACACGTATCGGGACCTTGAGGGTCCAGCTGGAGTCGGCGTTGAGGTCGTCGGACACGTCGTGATCGTTGAGGCAGCTCGGTAGGCGTCTCGGCACTACAACGTTGTCTCTGCTCGCGGGTCGAACAGCGGTAGATCGAAAACTTCCATGAAGGCGTTTGTCGTTGTTGTGTTGATCCTTGATCGCAGCTGATTCGCATGTCGATGCCATAAGTTGCTTCCACAGCGTACGACGTAGGTGGTGCTTCCAACGCGACGAACGATGGTTCCAGGTATCCATGAAGGCTTTGGTCCTCGATAATCCTTGACATGAACGGCGTCGTTGACCTTGAAAGCTGCGGCGTCGTGCTCCATTTCGACGATTGAACTGAGCTTCCATCTTGACATCTCCATAGTTATGTCTTCTGGTGGCAACATCAAGTCAAGTTCGGTTCGCAGTCGGCGTCCAAGGAAGGCTTCCGCAGGTGATCGTTGATCTGGTGTAGAAGGGCATGGCGTAGAGCGGTAAGCCATCAGAAAAGTCTGCAGAGCGTCCTCTGTAGGTTCCTCCCCCTTCAACTTGGCGAGTCCTCGCTTGAAGGTATCCGACCATGCGTTCTGCTTGCTCGTGTAACATTTAACTTCCAGTCCCATTCCCTTTGCCTACTCCTCACTGCATGAGTTTTGCACGAGCGCCTATGTTACAACACCTGTCATTTCTATCTTTTTTTCCAACTCCTTCCTCTGTGTAGCCCAGTCCTTGTTTCGTCAACCCTATCGCACTGCCGAGTCTCTGGATTGGCGACACAATGGCGCATCGTCTGGGGTAAGGCGGACCATCTCTTTGGAATGTTTTCTTTTTCTCAACTTTCTAGCGCTACTCTAGCATCGGGATATATGAATTTTCTCAACTTCTTAGTGCTAGTCGAGCATCGGGATATACAGTCCTCATCATTGCGGACCGGTGGGGCGTGTCAGCCAGTAGGAGTGCGCACACTGTTGAAGCCGTTCTCAGCCTTTTTGTTGAAACGCGTATGCGACAAAAAGTGGTAGAAAACGAGTAATACGAAGGATATAATACAGTAATGTCACTTGCCCGCTTCAACAACTGGTGCAGAACGACTTTGGCACCGCGCCAAACGCAGCCGCACTGACACGCCCCACCGGTCCGCAATGATGAGGACTGTACATATCAGGTGTACTGCAACGCATGGTATCGCTGCTATCATGGAGGTATGTAGACAGGAACTCACGAAGTGCTCTCTCTCCCTCACCTCATAAAAGAGAGACATCATTCTGAAAGGTTCTCTTGTCTGTTGGACTGCTTGCTTTGCGAATATAGCTTTTGTTGTACAACTGAATAGGATTCTGTTTGAGTTCTTGGCACAGGTCGCATGGGAACCTTTGCCAAGCGCCACTAGGTATAGATAAGAACATTATTATTTTGCTCACGCTCACAAGCTGAGATCTCTCTAGTATAGTGTTAGCTCCTGTCTCAGAACAACTATAAAAAACCCTTATTAGTGCAAATCATCCCAAGGTAAAGGAAGGACGTACCGGTGAGAGTGGCTCGTTTTTGAGCAACGCAACTCCAAAGAAAAGCAATTTCTCGAATCTGAACAATTAACGCCTACCTTCCTTGTTGATAGTCACTTCACGGTCGCCATCAAAGAACTTGCAGAATACTGATAAGTGTGGTGAATACTAAACGAAAAAATATAGATCGCGAGTTTCCTTACGTTCTCTCGTCTACATAGACCAGCTTGGCTGACGCGCACTACTGCGCGCATGGTTGAATCTATGGTAATGGTACTGATCGCTGACAGGATTTCTGTACTGACCCCAAACACTTGGCCCAATTGTCATTTTTTGGGATACGACCCATCTTACTCTATATAATCCGCTAAGTAGGTTGTCCGGAAAGTTCTCAGCGTTTTGGGTGTTTCACTTTAAACGATCGTAACTTTTTTAATACTCATCGGATTTAATCGAAATAGGCACCATTCGAATCAGCACACTTTTGCCAATGTGACAGCAGTCGAGAAATCCCATCAAAGTAAAAAACTGGGTGGTCGAAAATTCACGAAATCCACTAAGGCTTTTTTGCCTGGTCCTGATTGATGAAGTATTTTCCAGCAAGGGAGTT
>MU932739.1:0-10712 GCA_036418165.1 Cooperia oncophora | reverse complement strand
CAAATTTTATGTCATTGCAATCTAGCTAAGCAGTGCTGGAGAAAGGGCTCAGTCATGGCATTTTCCGCTTGAGGTGATCACTATGGTGGAAAACGCACCCATGGTATCCCACGCCTCTTGTCACCCGCTGGATCGCGACCATATTCAAGTATCTGTCGGAGTGACTTCATGGAACATTGTACAGGCTATATGGCCTTCAATAGGTCACTACAATTTCTAATAGAAGTAGACTGCATGCCGCATCACAACAGGGATTGATAGACGGCAAAGCTTCAGCTTCAGACTTGGTCTGTTCAGCTTTTACCCAGTACAGTGGGCCACGAACCTCTGCTCAATTTGATTACGAATGAAATCCATGACGGTATAGATCGGCTCCAACAGACGGTCTGTTCTCGATCTGATTAACGGCCAATTCACATTCCATTCTTCAACAAGCATGTCGAATAGCGAGACGTTTTCCATCATGTCATCCAACCTCTTCTTCAGAAAGAAGAATCTCTCTGCCTCTTTCTATAAAATCAAATTTGTCAACCTTAGGAAGAGCAGTAATTTCCATTCAAACTATACGCATCCTCGTGGGCAGCTTTTTTTATTGAACGAAGGCACCGTTTACGTTGATCGTTTGGGCGCAAAGCGTACATAAGAATTATGTTTGCCTGACTAGGATCGCTTTGCTTCATTGAGAAAGGCTCAGTGGGGATATTCTGCCTTCACGGACAGCGTGGACTGAACCTCCGGTGAAGGTGAAGGAGCAGAAATAGTAAAATAGAGAACGATTTAAACTTTGCTGCTCACCTTCTCGAATCTCTCCGTGAATAGCATTCTGTTAATGATGTTTCCTATCAACAACTCGAGATTTTCATGAGCATTTATGGATCTTCCCTCTGTCTTCAAGCGCTTGTCCAGTTCTTCACATCTGCAAATGGACACTCTGGTTTCAAGTTTTCCTAAAACAGTATAGGCTTGGGCTCGCTCCAGCCGACGTAGGGCTCCCACTTCTCACTATTATTACCTCGAGGAGGTTCCTGAGGCTGGACCTGCCGATAATGGAAATACGCCTCCCTGCAAGCAGTAACGCTGCGATCCCGCGAACCGCGCGGTGGATAAACAGCCGGTTTCTGCGATTCGATCTCGCCTTTTCGGCAGGGGGAGTCGTGTTTGTGCCGGGGAAAATTTATTTTGATAGTTGATTTTTCTCGCTTCACGGACGTTGTGAAAGGGGAGTGGTCGTACTTGATCATTGTTGGGGGGGGGTCACATTTACGTTTTTTTCGCGTTTTCAGGCGGTGGTTCGACTTCTTGTGATTTTCTGTTACTGCGACACTATATAATACCCGCCCCCCGCGCGGCGCGGTCGACAGCTCGATTTCGACGAGGAGGGGCATAGGTTGTCGGAGGGGAGGGGGAGGGGTCGTGAAACCCTCAACAGAAGGGGGGGAGGTAGTACAGACTCGACTAAAATCCCCAACCAATGATGTGCCCTGTTTGGGAATCGAGCGACTGAACCGCTCACGTCGTGAAGTATGAACGCGGCTCTAGCGAACATTCCAAAGTCCTCCTTTTCTTCGACTGTTCACGCTCGGCCTCTAAACTTGCAACTCCTAATAGATGGGACAAAATGTCTTTTGCCCAATGTTGTGACTAGAGGAACTGCCAGCATCCATATTATCGTATGTTCTTCGGAACCCTCAAGAGCACATGATTCTGAATGAGTCGCTAGTTTCATGCCCTTGCAATCTACCCATTCAGCCCCCTGTTGCCTTTAATAGTTCGTTTCATAACGACTTACGCGATCTCAAATTCGAACATAATTCTCTCTTCGATTATGTTTCTTCCGAGACCGAAATTTCGAAGTGTATGCAGTGCAAAGCGACGCTGTTCCACCCAAGGAGTTCCATTTGTTCCGATGATTCCACGATTTTCTATGAAATGGAATTATCGAAAAAAAGGGTAAACGACAAACAGTGCATAGCATGGTTGGTTGGGCCATCAAGGCGGTCGTACGCTGGAAATAGGGCCGTATATGTCCTTCCGGACCCGCGAGCAAATTCTTTCACTGGTTGTAAACTTTCAGTGATTTTTTCATTTTTTCACTCTTTTTTTCTCTTTCTTTCTTTCTCTTTCTTTTTTTTTCACCCTATCTATACCCCTAGGGAGCCAGGGAGGAAACTTGCAATATTGTACGTAGATAGGGCGAGGGGTCGATGCCTCCACAACGACAAAGCATTAGGCGTCAATATTTAAATTTTTGGGACTCGCTACGCAGTCTGCGTCCAAAGACGTCTATGCAATGATTCGCCGGGTGGGGGGGGGGGGTGCAGCCCATACACAAGCCACTTTTTTAATCTTCCCAGACAACGTCGCCTTTTATTATTCCCGGAAGGTAGACGAGTTGCGGAACTTTTGCAGCTACAACAAACTCGCTTAGCTGTGGTCAATTGATATAACTCTCAGTGGTTATTCCTCCCAGATGAGTATGGCATAGAAGAACCTCCCATGGATGGAAAACTATTCTGGAGCTGACGGTGACGGCCATGAGATCCGAGTTGCGGCGGTACGGTGAGTTATTTCGTTCAGCCAGGAAAGGCTCCTGCGTTTGTTTTGCAGGTTACACATGAGGTCCCCTATCCCATACGGAACGGCTCCCTATGCATATTGTAGAAATACTGCCTATTTTGAGCGATAAAAAGTAACGAACTTCTCGTCAGCCTGAACATATAAAATATAGTTCGATCGGCGAACGTTGAGCCTTTTTTAACCATTGCATCCACAGCAGTGGAGTAATCGCAAATGTTTACAATCGGCATTGGCCCGAACCAAAAAGTGTGTAGGGATCCGTAGGCCTAGAACATTTCAGTACTTTAGCCCATGCTCACCGTATAGGCGTAACCAGTCAACGGTTACGTCTTGCTACTCTGCATGTCCTCCCTTTGAGGAAAGGAGTGAAGGGAGCACAACAGTTGACTTGGTCGGCCTATACGATCTGCGTAAACTATGCCTTCAAATTATATTCCAAAAACGAACTTCTTAGACAGTTTCCCTACCTCAGCCCATTCCCGGATCGCATCGATAAAGCTTTTCTTTTCGATGAAAACCTTGTAGCCGAGTTGATGAGTATTACCAATTAGAGGCAGAGGGAACGGACCTGTAATCTCAATGACAGTTCCCGCGTTCAAGTGTAACAGGTACTCAGTCATGAACCAGTAGCCTACAAACACTGATGTGTGACCAAAAATAGCAATAAATATCTACGATGTCAACGGTCTACATGAAATCGACTCTCCAGTCGGCAGGCTAATGCAAATTTCCAAACGGCGCGCCCATCGTCGTAAGCGAAGGAGTGGCATCACGATTGTCCTGACCATCCGCCACTGCTACGTTGAGTGGACTGGGTCGTCCTCCCATCACTCAGCTTGTATCACTTATTCCCTCGCACTCGCACTTACTGAAAGTAATGCTTCATACCCGGCCAAGATTTACCATGTGCTCGTTCGCCTGCACCAACACTGGTCCCAGAGAGTAGTCCCGATTCTCATTGATATTAGGAGCTGCCTGAGGGATACACTCGTTTCTCCACTGTTAAATTGTTTCCCTGGCGATGACCATGAGGCGTTGATGGCGAATGAGCGCTTCATATGGCAGGGTTTCGGCACGAACACCGATAATCACCCAGTAGCCATGTTGGCGTCGTACCCCCCATGCAGGCATGTTCTATCGATTCCCTTATCGGATCAACTGAAGGTGAACGGGCATCAATGGAAAGACAAGCCCCGCAAACGTGTTGAGAAGATTAAAAATAAGGGTCCCTAACAAGGGGAGATAGGTTCTCTGTCACCATGGTCGAAAGAACTGACCTGGTGGTAATTTCCTCCGCTGAATCCATTGTTCTTATGAATAAATAGCTGACAATACCAACAATTATGGCTATGAATATCATTATGACCAATGCTGTAAAAGATTTGCGGAAAATTTAGCGATGGCCACATTATTCCAGAGGGCAGCGAAAGGGACGTTTTTGCAATATGTTTTGAGCAGGGCACATCATTGGTTGGGGATTTTAGTCGAGTCTGTACGACCCCCCCCCTTTTTTTGGGAGTTGGTACGACCCCCCCCCCTTTACAACGTCCGTGAAGCGAGAAAAATCAACTATCAAAATAAATTTTTCCCAGCCCAAATACGACTCCCCTATTGGGATTCCCCAACAACGATGTGCCCTGGTTTTGAGTGAAGAGTTCTTTTCTTCCAACAAAACAGGTGAAACAGGTGTTTTGCTCGGAATTTTTGTAGAGAGAAGAACAAGATATGTGGTGCTAAAATTTTGCAACTTCTTTTTTGATTCTGGAATGAAGCTTCAAAAGCAATGAACCGTGAGTGTGTAGCATGAGGTCACCACGGGGCATGGCACACCTTCGAGCGCGTGGTATCCACACATTCGCTGGGAGTGGGAGTCTGCGGAGATGAAAGAACGGTGAGAGAGTTTGCGTCAGGATGACAGCCAGGAAGGTGAAAGGAGTAACGGTCAAACACTGCAAGCAGCGCGAAGCGGGAAAAATCGCGAAAAACAAGGGGGAAACATTTTCTCGCAACTCTGGGAACTTCCTATCTGGGACAGATACGACCCGCACCAGCCAGATACCCAGCGACCAGGTTGGACCTCTTACCAGCGACCCAGTCGCAGAGCCTCTTATCTTGATGAAAATGAAAATATCTCACCAATCATCATAGCCACGGTCACATTTAGTTGATGGACGCAGACACGCCTCCCACATCTCAGGAATTTCGAGTGTGTTCCCGAAAATGCAATTTTTTAACCACTGCATCACCTATGTTACTGCAGGTTCTTTTCAAGAACGGCTCTCTCATTTCCTCTCTATGGGGATCTATATATGATGTGCTCTTGTGAAGGTAGAGGTTCTGGACATCTGGACAGCACCAAGGCTCGAATTCCGCCCAAGTGAGAGCGCACGGGGCAAAACGGTCATAGCGTTCTCCAACAAAAGAAGACTATCTTCTCCAGGGGCTTTCCGTAAAAGATTGGTCGAGTATACCTTCGCGTAAGGAAGTGTAGAAATAGAAAGAAGGCAAATTTAGGGGTGGGCATGCGTGTTTGACAGGCGCCGTAGATAGTAACGCGACCTCGCTATAAACCAGAAGAACACCTGATAAGCACAACACCTTACTGTAGTTCGTAGTCTGTGATGTAAGAAAAACAGAACGGTACAGGTAAAGTAAATGAGCCAGAAAACGCATCACCTTCTGAAATAAGGTAGAGAAAGAAGGTTGACAAAACAACTGTGGACGCATTAGGAAACGGGGAGGAGGGGATAGAGCGGTGGAGCGTTCTGTACGTTCCTGTCAGCTCTCGTAGAGTTGCAAAATCTTGCGAGCTCCAATTTTGAATCTGCTATTGCACAGATTCATTCACTCAGACTTTTTCTTACACTCCTGAGCAAAACCGCTCATCCTCTGTGTCATAGTCCTTTCTTCATTCGAGTGTATTCCCCGTAAATGCAATCTACAATACTCATTCCTGCGTTTATTATTTCTTTCTGCGCAAATGTTCTTCAGCTTAAAAAAAGTTCATAGAGCTTCTCGAATCGATCCGCACGCTCACACGAACTATCTACCTGCTCACTGCTGAAATTCACCCCATTAAAATTTAACCCAGTGAGGGATTTTTTGAAAAAAAAATCCGCTTGAACAAAGACCTGTTCCTGGAATTGAGAGCGGTCTTCGCAGACAAAAGGCACATTCACTTTTTATGTGATCTTCTCCACCAAATATTTTCCCCTGATATCTACAAAATCTTGGAACCGAGTCATTTATTTCTGCAGGAAGACCCGCCCATTGGTTGCATGCCCGCCCAAATTTGGCTGGGTTGAACACAACAATAGCTTATTTGCGTTTCGGCACATAGATATCCCACACCCACACACCGTACATTACACACACCACGGACGACACATAACTTCGTCGAAAACTCAATGTGGAATCAGAGCGGAACACATTCCACGCCGACCGTAAGGCGCATGATCGTGCCTTTCCCTCGACTTACTCCTCACCGTTTAGCGCGCTAGAAGAGGGCACACCAGTAAGGAGGGCGCGGACGTCCGCTTGACCCCGCCCACAACATGAACGAGGAAAGCCTTTTCGGATAATCCTATCCATCGTTCCCTCGCCCAATCCAACTAAGCCTTCCATCTTCTAAATGGGCTAGATGGGACCAGATTCGTCTGGAAGGATAACACCGTCATGTACTTTTGCTGGCCCCGCAGATCATTGTATAGGTCACATCGCGTTCAATAAGTGGCTACGATTCTGAGTAGAATTATAATTCATGCCGTATTAAAAAGAGGTCAAATCAATCCACTGAGCTTTATCGCGTTTATTCTTATTTACATCCGTGAGCAATATAAGCCTAGTGCACAGTTTACATATACATGAACATATACATAATTGTTTATGGAATCAAAAAGTTACAAAAGAAGCCTAGGGTCCCTAACTATCGCCGCTCAAATTGAATGTGATAGGGGTATGGCTTTCTCACGGTCGTGAAGTCATGCATGGCTTTCATCCGTGGCGGATGTGCAGGATCGGCATTGATATTGTAGCGGAGCAAAATATTAGCGATGATCTTAAACAGTAAAGTAATGGGAAGAAAAATGGATGTAGATTAACTGCTTTTGGAGTGTGCCGGGCAATCTCCTCCCGTTCATATCTATCGGAGGCGGTTCACTGTGGGAACAAGTCCTGTATGGTCCTTCCAATAAAGCACACTAGACCTGGTTTTCCACATGGAGTCCTTTTCAGTTATTCTTAGCAACCAGCGATTCAATTCGCTCTCTTAATTCGAATGATCGGATTGTATACATGTGCCTTAGGGAGGGCGTGTCCATGGAGTCAGTTGTGTGCGCGCAGCAGCGGTTGCGTATCTGTGGAATTTTGCCTGCTGAGGGCAGAGACCTGGACAGCGTGTGCCTAAGAGAGACCAGAGAGCCCGAGAAAATGTTAGGGAGCCCGGCTCTAGGAATGCTTCTCACCATCAGACAGGTGGCAGTGGCGCTCACATCTATGTCTGTCACCGAGGCATCGACTGTAGAAGTTTTCTTAATATTTATAAAGTAATATTTGTAAATTTTACCAGATACAATTCCGCCTGAGCAAGTGATTCTCCTAGGCACGACCTTTTTCCCAAACCAAACGCAACCACCTTTTGTTCCAGTTTATCACCATTCGAGTAGCGATCGGGATTGAACTGAAAATAAGATTGGAGGAACGTTTTTATGATGATTTTTCAAGTACACTAAATGCGATTGCAAGTCGTAGGCGCGAGGATGAAAGTGCACATTATTTGAGTTACAAAGGGGAAACGAGCAGAAGTGATGGAAGAAAACGCCATCCGCAAGACCCTACTTTGGCGGCCGAGTTTTGGCATGAACAAAGAGAACAGAAAAAGGAGTAGTGCTTGTATTAAAGACAAATATACTTCTTTCCGTGGATTCTGGTTCTCGCCGCGTATGGGGAGAATGGGACCGCAGTAGCGTGCCAGTTTCCTCAGTCAAAAGCGCACGGGAACGAGGATGAAGGGTAGTAATAGCTCGGTGGCACCTCCCTACTCCGCCTCGCTGCCAGCACGGCGCCTAGCTATAGCCCGACGCGCTACTTGTCTGCGCTTACGCATTTCTGACTGCCACTGGGTGACTCGCTGCGGGACCACGGGAGGGCCAAGTATAGGATATGGCACTTAAGCATCACTCCCTCCAGCAGTTTCCTGTTTTTGTGAGGCGAAAATGTAACCATACTGTGGGTGCCCACTCGCAATGGCAAAGATCGTCGTCAGAGGTTCGCGGGGAGTTTCTCTATGAGGACCACACAACCATGGGCGAGACATCTGTGCTTGCTTGTTCCAGTTCATTTACGCCTTTCTACGAGGTCCCCATCGCCCTTTTGGTGCATAAGGCTCAGGCTCTCGCTCTCGGTTGTCTGGATTCTGGCCCCTCAGCCCCTCTTCATCTGTCGCTGTATCAAATTCTCGTTATTTTTAGCGGTAACACAAGGTAGTTTAGGTAGTAGCACATGCAAGCTTAAATTCTGACCTCAACTTCGACGAGTTGCAGACGCAGAATGTGTCTTTAAGTTTAGTATAAGGGAGCTCCTACCTCGCAATGATCCTTGAAATATTTCTCATCACTCATTATGACAGAGACTTGAGCTGTGATAGTTGTTCCTTGAGGTATCACATAGGATCCAACCGTAGTGTCTTCAGATGTGCTACGCCACAAATTCATTGTAACAAGTTGCGCGCATCTGTGAATTTCCTGAAAACCGTTATCCCGAGCTCCGTAAGACAGTGCAGGCTGGACCGTATGGGAGGAGTTTTCACCACGTTCGCCTCTCCTTGTTGGAGCCTGACCCCGCCCATCGGCCAGCACTTTCGATTAGTGTTGCCTGAAAAAACAAACTCACAAGTGAGTGTTGGGCGATTAATAGTATCTGTGTATTTGCCTATCCGCAAATAGATAGCAAGGCGTTCGACCTTATTTGTAGAGTGAATAATAGTTTCTTCCTACCACATTGCCCCGCTTTCACCTTAAAGTTCATGAAAAAGAAAAGAAATAAATGGATGGAAATAACGATCAAAAAATACCTGTAGCCACAAATAAAACACTGTCATCATCGCGGATTGAAGAAGTATAAGGTGAATGCCCAAATCTAACGTTGTTGTTTTGTAGATTTGCTTGTTCCAGCTACGCCAAAAGGGTGCGAGCAGACGACATGACCAGCATTTCCTCCTGGAAAAATGGTGACTTGAAGGAAAACAACTCTTGTGAGAAGGATTATCATATAGTCTCACTCAAAAGCTGTTGGTACCGTGTCCGCTCCTCTCTTCTTACAGTCTGGAATGAGAAACGCGTCGACAAAATCGTCGCCTTCACCTTGTAGGACGTGAGTTCCGTTGGCTATTTCAAGTTTCCTGGAGGAAAACTCTATATGACAAGGTTCCGGTTCCATGCACACGAGTGTATCAGGTGTTAACGGCACACATCGACCCGCGGTATTCTCCACCGGTGGTTACTTGCTTTCTCGACCGGTCAGGAGTGGCGCAACGTAACGCCTGAGTGTGCTCATTCCACTTTTGTCACTGCTCCGTCTGATTACAACAATATCCGCCACGCTCAGAACTATCTGGTCAAGGTGTACAGTTGATACTGTAGCAATTAGTGGTACGGTTCCGAGAGGGATGGATTGAGCCCACCCGCGGCGTTCCGACCGCGATCTGTTATTCTTCCTGAATCGGCTCAGTAACCGATCACTCAATTTTAGAAAAAGGTGGCGAGCCATCTCAGCCTCTATTTCATAAACCACCTAGACTATGCTGACGTTATCAATTATATGTACAGTTATAATCCTATCAACTAGATGTGCAATTATTATTCCTGGAAATGCGAGAGCTCGTGAAGGGGCGTAAATTACAGTGCAGCCCGGGCAGCCTTTTTCACCATTTGTTGCCAGCTCAGCACATTTGTTGCCAACTAGCATGGCATTATTGGTGGGAAAAACCGCCCTGGTTGTGTTTCGACCAACGGCCCACCCACATACCCTCCGTTTACAGGAGTAATTTTATACCTCCTTGCTTCCAGCTCCGCAAATATAGTACTCCTGACCGTTGATCGGATGTGTCTCCCTCCAGGTCGATGGCAAATTTTGGGAGAAGTGTAAGGTATAAGTCTCTAGAAGGGGCCCCCCAATTAGAGACTCCGACTGGATGCGATTCAGCTTGGGAGGGCCTCTTGAACCTTCGCTAGTTCTGCTGCTCATGCTAGTTAACAGGTTTCACTTCACTGAAACCTGTTAACTTCTGTGAAGCTGCAAAATGATACCAGCGAGCCGCTTTGGTTGCAAAAGTTCGCAGCACCTCACAAGGTGGCCTTTGCAGGCTTCGCTGAGTACCGCCAGCATACCATTTTCATACTGAATCGTCTAGTTCTCAATCTTTAAAGGCAGCGCCCCGTTCATTTGATGTTCCTACGCCCTCCTTAGATATCGTAGCTTTGTCGACAAGGGTGGAGGATGTACTAATTTCGCAGCTCAAAAGTACGAGAGGATGGGGCCACCCGCTTGTGAAGAGGATGCCGCCCCGCCCACCTGGCTGCCATAACTGCTTTGGCTTAGCCTTTAAAGGCTGAGCCCGCTTTCAAGAATAATGAGTTATGGAGCTCATATAATACGTGATCCAGTAGTGAAGAAAAAAAAGCAGGAAAAAATCATGGAAAATGCCCTATATAGAACCCTATGCTGGCCAGGTGGGCGGGGCGGCCGACTCTTCACTAGCGAACGGCGCTATCTCTCGCCTTTTTGAGATGCAAAACTAGTACATACTGCATCCTCATAGGAGGGCTATGATATCCAGAGAGGGCGCGGGAACATCAAATGAACGTGGGCGCTGCCTTTAACTGCTGGAGCCCTCTTCAAGACACGTTCAGTTTCCTAGGTCACATACCTTTGTTCGATTTGACCCCGAATGAAATCTGCTATGGTATACTGGGGTTCCATCAGACGTTCCGATCTGTGTTTGATAAATGGCCAGTTCACAGTCCACTCATCGATAAGCATATCAAATAGCGAGAAGTGCTCCATCATGTAATCCAGCCTCTTCTTGAGAAAGAAGAATCTCTCTTCTTGTTTCTGTAAAAAAGAAATCGTTCTGATGA
>MU932738.1:0-10518 GCA_036418165.1 Cooperia oncophora | reverse complement strand
ATGTGGCCTATACAATGACTTGCGGGGCCAGCCGATGTACAAGACAGTGTTACACTTTTGAAAATATTTGTTTTATCCCAGTAGTCCATAGTGAGATTGGAAGTAATGTAGAGCAGTAAACATGGATCAGTGTAATCAAAATGCATTATTATCATCAATCCGAAGCGGATAAGTAGTTTTACGTCAAAGGAACAATGTAGCCTGGCAACGAAAATGACGGTTCCCGCCGTTCTGCCCAGTTATATGCCGCGCTCGGAAAACCGCATGCTTGATTATTTACACAGCTAAAACTTGTTTTACACGTGCTTATGCAAATAGCATGTATTAGATGGAATCAACAAAACACTCAAAAATTCGGAATTAAAAACTATCAAAACAACAAACAGAGCGCCGAATGTTGATTGTAATAGTAAACTGTGCAAAATAATAGAAAAATATCTCACAACACTGCAGAGTTTTGGACCAACCTTTGGCCTCAAAACAAAAAAAGGCTGTAATCAAAATATTTGGACCCTTTTCCATAATAAGCTAGTAGAACATAGAAGTTGAACTCATAAAAATACACTGCAAATCGTTACCAAGCTTTGCCACTGAAGTGTGTTCCATAGTATCATAACGGGTGGGCAAACAGGGAGTCATTCCAGACAGACTATTGAATTCTTGGGCAAAAATGTGGGTGTGTGACAGGAGTGTCGTAATGTGACGCGCTGGGCGTGGCGCGCAATGCCGCGCACGCGAGAGACGAGTTGCTCTGCGTGGCTGTTTATATTCGAATATTGAAGGGACTAAAAAAATTGATATCTCTAGACATGGAGCATTGCCTCCATTGGAACTCCAATGGATTTCTTTGCTCCAACTATCGAACTGATGCCAATCGAGAATTTGCAGCACACTGCTGCACGACGCGCTGCGCGACGGCAAGGCAAAGGTTTTCTTGTCCCTCTTCTTGAACTATTACAGCGAAAGCGGGTGTTGATTTGCATAGGGGGTGCCCACTGCAAGCGCGCGTTAGCATACCAGATCCTGTAGAATGTATGAATGTGAATACCAGACAACCTGTCAACGCCCAGTAACCTGAAAAAGGAAGAGGTGGCGCGATGATGACGCCCATGCCATTACGCCAAGCTTGAGAGGAGTTTACAGGGTAATTGACAAGAATTTTGAAGACTTGCAGGGTTAGACTCGAGCGTGGAAAGGCAAAAAATAAGAAAAAGACCCTCATCGACTAGTCTTACAGGTTTGGCTCACCCCAAGTTTATTAGCGCTCAAAAGTGCATCGAAATGCTATCTTGCTAAAAAATGTATAAAGTTCTCAAGAATGCTATTGACCCTTCATTCAGAAGCTGTTTTTGAATGTACGGAGCCGCTTCAAATATTCTCGTGTCGGCTTATTTTAGCAGTGACCAAGGAACTTTAATCATTTCAATAAGTGGCGCACTCCGGTATAAATGCAAGATTTGATTCAGTTATCATCAATGCTGTTCTAGTTGTCTTTTTCAAAAGAGACCAGAATCACTGATGTGGCAATTTGTGAAATGATCACTGATTTGAAAAATTGAGGAAAATAAAATGAAGACTGAGAAAATGATTACCGATCACTTCTTGTTCCCATCTTATTAAGAGATCTTCGTGGAAAGCGTTTTCTGACGTTTCTGATGAAGGGCTGAAGGCGGCAGTTAACTCATTTTGTGGACAAGGAGGGAAAATATTTTTCAGATGGTATTGAAAAGTTAGTTTCCAGCAAACAATTGTATTGAGGTTATGGGAGACTAGAGTGAAAAATAAATTTTATTCAGTATTTTCTGCCTTTTGCTCCATACCTATAATATACTGAGGATACATTAAACACCCCTCGTAGGAGGAGCTTACAAAGAAAAGAGGGGCGGCGAAACACCCAGCACAAAGGCTAGCGATCAGAAAACGGGAGCTGGGAGAGTGCGCAGCCGCACATTGCGCAAGGAGGCGAGAGTTAAGCGAAACGGGAGCACTCACAGTCAGTAGTTGGGAGCTACGGGCGTCTATGTGTGACATAGATGGAGACAACGAGCAACCGCAAGCCCCTGTCAATGTTGCCAGCGCACTTTTAAGTGGCGAATCCACTAAACCTTATCGTTGTCCACCTCCAAGCTTTATACACGTATGTCAAGCCAAGACGACAAATGAAGGTGAATGGGAGGCAAGAAGTATGTGTTCAGGGAGTTATGCCTCACTTGTATGAAACACCACGAGCTGTGATGCAAGATGGTAACCTCAAATTCTAAGAATTCGACAAGGGTTTTATGGGGCCCTATATACGTTTTCCAAAAGGTCACACGAAGTAAACTAAAAAACAAGTAGAACGACAAATGATGGATGATGAGTAATCCGAGAATGCTTTCGCCAACACGACCTACGTTTGGCAATTGCACAAGCAGTGAACTGGTTCCTGAGTACGTCTTAAACGAACGACAGAAAACCTAGTGAATCGGACGGCCTCGGTTACATTCAAGACATACCTAGTTTTGGGCATATTGATTGGAGACTGTACGATTCTATGGGTAGAGCCTGTGACACAACATGAATCAAATCCAGACGCTTTTCTGACAGGCATGGGAAAGAAATCGAAGCAACATCCGAGAGGGAAAATGAAACAAAATGGGTGGAATTGTGCAAAAGACGACTTTATAAGGGACATTTCAAGCAATTCAAAAAGGAGAATGCATAAGGACTTTCCAGGGTGAAGATCCACACCTTATCGACCCCCGATCGAGCATTACTCATTTGTCATGCGCGACCCCCATCTGACGACCTTGTGTCACCGTCGTTTAGTTTCGCGTCAATCTGGCGATCCACCTTGGCTAATATCCAGCTCTATTCTTTTTCTTTCCCCTTCCTTCACCCTTAGTTTCTTATCCCTACTGTGTTCGCATTCTGCTTTTTCCATTGTAAAGGCCCTGCGTATGTGCTCACCTTCAAGAGCCAAGTCTGGGTCTTATATGGTGCTATGAATGTGGTGTCAGCACCATCGCGATAAATTGACAGCGCAATTGACAACAGTTCACAACTTTGCTAAAGCCCGGTTCCTCTTATCCCTTCCATTGAACAAAAACACTTTCACAGTGGGCACACGCATAACGAACGACACACAACCAGACAAGCCGACCCGAAGGCAGGCACCACGTAATACATGACCTTCCTTCTCCAGAGTTCTTGGCTCGACCCCCTTATATTAGGTTGGCTAATAAGTAATGGCCGTTTTTTTCAATTGAAAAATTTGTTCGAAAAGTGAAAAGTTTTGCAAGCAAGTTATATATCATCTGATAGGAAACTTCTCGTAGTATAAGAATATCAAAAAGCTTTGGTTGAGGATATAGTTTTTGTGAATTTTTTAGTCGTTGAAGTTGGAAGTGAAGTCGGCGAAAATTAGCATCTTCGACAACTGCCTCTATTTAGAAATTTCATGCTAATAGTTGAATTAATTGAATTTTGAATTTGATATTCTAATACTACGAGAAGTTTGCTATTAAACGATGTTAAGCTTGCTTGCAAAACTTCTCACTTTTGAAACAAATTTTTCAATTGAAAAAACGGCCATTACTTATTAGCCAGCCCACTAGCAGTTATTAGCAGCCCACTAATACTACGAGAAGTTTGCTATTAAACGATATTAAGCTTGCTTGCAAAACGTTTTACTTTTGGAACAAATTTTTCGATTGAAAAAAACGGCCATTACTTATTAGCCAGCCCACTGCTAAAGTGCGTTTCACCACTATACGTCCACCCCATATTTTACTTAAAAAAAGTCCTCAAGCTGTGATCCAAATTCCGTTGTGCACGTTTTCAGATTCTATGTATGAAAAAACCTGGAAAAGCATAATTCCAGAAAAACAAGTCCATCATAAACATTTCTACAGGTGTTTTACAAATTTTTCCATCGTTTCACGCTATACGTCCACCTTTGATATGCGGCTCTAAAAATTTTCCCGTTTCAACGTGGTGATATATTCTTATCAAAATAGACGAGAACATGTCTCACTGTGATGCCACGCGGTTCTCGTCTGTCTTCGGAAGAAAAGGCCCAGTCTCACTGCTCGTTGCTCCTACCTCCAAAAATCCTGCGAGAATTTACGGCAGTGCGAGCTAACGATGAACACCCACGAAAACATGTCCGCCAGGGTTAAGAACGACAAATATTGGAAGAAATCATTCCAACAGCACGTTGAGCATCAACCAAATTCGTGCGGAACTGAAGCTTTCTGCTTCGAAGTCGACAGTCTGGAGGGCTATTAGACGCAACAGCAACATAGTGAGAGAAGTTATGCAGAAGGCGCCACACTTACTTGCGCTCACAAGTCGGCTCGTCTCGATTTTGCTAGGAAGAACATCACAACGGACTGGAAGCAGGTGTGGTGATAAAAAGGAAACGCTATGTACTGGCCAACCAGTAAAGAGGAACTTGTGTTCAGTAATCTTTTCTGACGAGAAGAAATTCAATCTGGACGGGTCAGACGGCGCTAGATGTTACTGGCGTGATTTGAGGAAAGATCCCATGCGGTTCAGCCGACGTAACTTCGGTGGCGGTTCTCTTATGGTTTGGGGAGCCTACTGCTGGGACAGAAAGCTGGAACTAGCATTCATCTCCTGCCGAATGGACTCGCGTGAATATCAGGAAGTACTTGAGT
Organism: Cooperia oncophora; assembly: GCA_036418165.1. NCBI lineage: Eukaryota > Metazoa > Nematoda > Chromadorea > Rhabditida > Trichostrongylidae > Cooperia > Cooperia oncophora. The sequence goes on along the minus strand of MU932738.1, from coordinate 5,857 downwards.
CCAACTTGTTGCCTTTCCTCCGTCGCTGGCGAAGAGGAAAACCGATTTTCCAGCAGGATAATGCAAGTGTCCACGCGAGCAGGTCAACATCGGAGTGGTTTCAGCAGCATAGAGTTGACGTTATGGAGTGGCCCGCGTGTAGCCCTGATCTCAACCCTATGGAGAACCTCTGGGGCATCATTGCTCGAAAGGTTTATGAAAACTGTAGGCAGTTTGAGACCATCAACGAGCTGAGATGTGCAGTCATCGACGCGTGGAAGAACATTGACGCCTCAGTGCTCCAGAACCTATCAGCAAGCATGCCTCATCGACTCATGGAGCTGGCTTCCAAACAAGGAGCACCGATTGATTACTGATTTTGCTGTTGTTGTCTTGTTGAACATAGAAATAAACTGTTGATGAGAGTGGACGTATAAAGCTCTGTGAAACGGCCGAAAATCGGTTATATGCCTATAAAAAATCCCATGGGAGATCTAACTTACTGAACACCTGCTTTCCAGTGTTTTTTTATACGACGAATCTCACAGTGTACACAACAATACTCCACCATCGCTTCAAGGAATGTTTTCAGTAAATTGATGGGTGGACGTATACTTGGTGCGTGCGGCTGGCTAATAACTGCTAGTGGGCTGGCTAATAAGTAATGGCCGTTTTTTCAATTGAAAAATTTGTTTCAAAAGTGAAAAGTTTTGCAAGCAAGCTTAATATCGTTTAATAGCAAACTTCTCGTAGTATTAGAATATCAAATTCAATTAATTCAACTATTAGCATGAAATTTCAGGTGGAACAGACGTGAGCCTGCCCAATATTGGCAAGGTGAAGGTTGCCAACTTTGAAATTCTTGAAATTAGTTCCAAAGCGTCCTATTGAGATTCCCTTGCTGAGACTTCTACCTCAACCTTTTCCGAATGTATGGAGCAGCTTAAGCGATTTTAGCACTTCGAGTAGACGTAAATAGAGGCAGTTGTCGAAGATGCTAATTTTCGCCGACTTCACTTCCAACTTCAACGACTAAAAATTCACAAAAACTATATCCTCAACCAAAGCTTTTTTGATATTCTTATACTACGAGAAGTTTCCTATCAGATGATATATAACTTGCTTGCAAAACGTTTCACTTTTCAAACAAATTTTTCAATTGAAAAAAAACCGCCATTACTTATTAGCCAACCTAATACCTCGGTCTACCATTCTTCGCTGAATTCTCATTAAACTTTCCACCAGTTTGTCCGCAGTTTTTCCGAAAGTTCCTCATTTTCCTCAAACTGGGGAACCACTATGACGCCACTGATCACTGAAAAGGGAAAAACTGAGAAAAGTCGACAAAGGAAAATAGTTTTCTCAAAGGAATCCCCAAATTTTGATTGTGCCTCGATCGATAGACAGACAAACCAATATTACACTTCAATGGCTAGTTGGTAAAGTTAGTCATAATCGTCCATCCTCCCCTTTCCTTTGCTACTGTACTGGTCCTTTTCGTTTTGCATCTTTTTGCGTATTTACTGGAGTTCAAGTTTTAAGACTTTTTGTAGAGCGTGAATGTTTTATCTTTTTGCGCCCTTACGTTGAGAGACAATGAATGAGAACTTGTGGATTTCATCTCTTACATTACTTATTTGCTGGGTACTACTCGAGACACTGAATGTCTTCAAAAACCTTTCTTCAACGGTATTCTGCAAAATGAACTCCCTTGGAGTTGAGTTGTGGAGCTGGCCCAGGTTTAGCAACCTAACAATCTTTGCAATGCGTTGGCATACAACTGAAGTTGCACGGGATCTAGCGTGTTCAATCCTACTGCACTAGTCCCCATCTTCACTGGAAAGGTGCCCACCATCTAAGACTGTTTTTTTATTATGTTTTGATCATTTTTATAGTTGGACTGCCGCAAGTACAGGGGGGGGGGGCAAAAAAAAGTCATTTTGCCTCCATGACTTTCAAGGCGCTATAAGTTACACTTTATTAAATTTTTATCGGACATTTTTACTACCATATTAAAGAGCATTAAATACTATAATGATACTCGCTGCAGCCTTTTTCTGGAGGTCGCCATCGAGAGATTCGGCCGCGCGAAAGTGAGTGGGTACCGGAGTTGAGCGAGATCGTTGATTTCTCCGCCACTGTAGACCACCCTGTTGAGCTCCGCTTCCATTCCAAGTAGGCGAAAGTTTTTCCAACGCCCTTCGATTAAATGTGTTGTCACCCAATCCTGTAGCAGTACAAAGTTTCCAAGAAGGTACGGGCGACGACATGAAGATGGGATATTCTCCTCGAGTTGCTCGATGTAGCCACCAGCGCACACCCTCAGTCTGGGGCCCACGAAGAAAATATCGGTTCATCCATTCCAGGTACGGCCGGTCCACACCATCAACCCGCGCCTTGGTGAATGGGGTGAAGATGATGTCCTGGACCGTAGCGACGTTTGCCGGAGCTCGAGTTTGAGGTCTTGCAGATCAAGAGTACTGGTCTCCAGGTAGCTATCCATGGGTGATTCCATTCAAGAAGTTCCGCAGCTGTTTGGAGGCCACGTGAATTCCAAAGGCGTTCTCCACTCAGGCCGCGACTGGAGATGACTTCATATTTTGGTGTACATGAAGGTGAATGGCGGCAGCCGGCTCCTGCTTATAGAGGAAGATCTTGGGTATCTTCCGCCCTGGTACTCATATCCACTTCCTCTGTCTGGCTGCGAAAACTTCGCTCATATGTGACTCGGCGAATGACTTTTGTGCTCCCCCCCCCTGTAAATGCGTGTGGGCACAGTTCTCGTGGTCGTGCAGGGCAGATCAAGCTTAGCATTAACCTAACCCCCCTCCACCCGTGGTCCCTTTCCATTGGAAGAAGTTGTCGTGGACTGTGCCCTGTAATAGCTAGTTTGGCACATCAATGAACAAGTTAGTTTCCTACCAGGTTACCTTGGATATCTAGGGAGCATTTCAATGTGTGGCACATCGGAATGACCGATCAACCCAGAATTCACACTCTTGTGGATGGGCTCCTCGTGAAAACTAGCCTTGATATGCAAAACCTGTCGCAGTAGCCAAACATTTTCACGCTTCTTGGACAGTAGCTCGAGTGTTGGAGGCTTCGGAAGATGGTACGGGGGGGGGCAATAAAACAAGTCACTTATCGAGTCACATATCAGCAAAGTTTCGCAGCCCAGACAGAGGACGTGGATACGAGTACCAGGGCGGAAGATACCCAAGATGTTCCTCGATAAGCAGGAGCTGGCTCTTGCCCATCACCTTCATGTACACCAAAATATGAAGTCATCTCCAGTAGCAGTCTGACTGGAGAAGACCTTTGAAATTCACGTCACCTCCAAACAGCTGCGAAACTTCTGGTATGGAGTCACCCATGGATAGCTATCTTTGTGGTTTGTTTCAATTTCATGGAGACCAGCTCTCTCGATGCTGGCAAGATCTCCAACATCCGAACAGCTTCGACCAACGTGCTTACGCGTCTAGGACATTCATCTTCACCATAGTCGCCCAGGGGCGCGGTTGATGGTATGGACCGGACGTACCTGGAATGGAAAGACCAATATTTTCTTCGTGGACCCCGGACTGAAGGTGAGCGCTGGCGGTTACATTGGGCAACTCGTGAAGAATATCCTCCTCACATGTGGTCGCCCGTACCTTCTTGGAAACTTTGTACTGCTACAGCATTGGGTGCCACCACATGGAATCGGAGGGCGTTGGAAAAACTCTCGCCTACTTGGAATGGAAGGGCGTTGAGTACCGGGGAGATGGAATATCCAGTTAGGTCACGCCTGTATACTTAAACTACTCAAATACCGGCTCGGGGCGGAGGCTCAATGGGTGGTTCTACGGTGGCGGGGTTTCAGATATCGACTATCTTGACTGTTCTCAGGGCCACCCGATTGCTCGTCGGTATCACGTGCCAGAATCTTTTGATGGCGCTCATCAGAAAGCTGTGGCTGAGTCTCATGATAGCATTTAATATGCTCTTTAAGATGGTGATAAAAATGTCAGATCAGAGTTTAATAAAGTGTTAACGCCTCGAGAGTCGAGGAAGAAAAAGTGATTTTTTATTGTGCCCCTGTATAGCGGCAAGTGGCGAGCTTACCACCCATGCTTTCCGAATGTCAGATCCCGCTTCACCAGGTCAACCACGTCTTCTACCCTCCGGGAACGGTTTATTGGTTTCAGATTCTTCCTGGTGGATGAGGACTGTGACATGTACATCGGATGGCTCCTTCAAATCACTGTAAAGGCCACATCGCGTCCACTAAGCCACCACGATATTGAATTCAAGTAGAACATCTGCCGCACCCCAAAAAGGGTTCGATCAACGTCGATAACTCAGCCCTTTTCATCCTTTCAAGTGTTGAGCTTGACTTATAATGTTTTCAGCTTATACTGCTTTTTCGTGTTTTTCAGATTCGTGCAACATTGGCTATGGGCTCAGATCTTGCAGTAAGTTGGTAGATAGTTTCCAAAAGCTCCTTCATGGATTTTCAGATCAAACAGAGGCAAATGGGCTGACTCAATGGAACACAATGATGGAGAAAAGTTTGTAATTATTGGCAGCGGTCCAACTGCTTTAGGTGCCGCCTATCGGTTGCACGAATTAATTGAGCAAGGGAGTCTTTCTGAATCAACACAGGTGAGATTCACCAATATATGTCCTCTCAATTAAGGGAGACGATCTTTCAGAGCTTCGCTGTTTAGGTTACCGTAATTGAAAAGGAGATTGAAGTAGGTGGACTGGCTCGTTCAGTCACCGATCGAAGAGGTTTCACATGGGATCTCGGTGTACATGTTACTGGTGAGTATTCACCATGACTTTCTTTGTTGATCCATCATTTTCTCGGAGCTTTTCCTCTCTCCAAGTCTGCCTCGGCTTCCTTGTATACACTACAGTCTTATCCCCTGAAGCATCCTAGTTGCTGTGGAGATTTGGAATGACAGAGATTCTGAAAAGAAGAGGCTCTCCCCTTCTTAGAGGGATAGTCCTAACCTCTGGAGTGGCAAAATATGTTCGCTCTTAATGTAGCTTAGCTGTCTCCTTCCTTAAATCCATTCACTACCAACCATGTTCAGTAGCTCTCCTTTCGTCACTCTGAGTTCAGAAAAAAAATGCAATATTCCGACTGTAACAGATATTCCATCTTGAAGTGACTATTGCGCTAGAATCATCTGTAACGGTCCATCTCATTGACGCCTGCTGCATCTATAATTATCTGTTCAAGAATATTAGTTTCCTCTTCAGAGACCGAAAAGCCTAGCGCATAATATGATTGAAGAGTGTTTTTACCACTATGCAATGTTCAAACAAATGCTGAATGCTAGATGCATCAAGCAGATCTTCTACTATTCAGGTCATTCCAAATATCCGAAGTTCACACATATCATTAATCGAGCAGTACGTCATTGGAACAACGTGCCCCGCTGTGTCAAAGTGCGTTTTCAACACAGCTGAAAGCACACGTAGTTGCGAGCAATGATTTCATAAAAATCTAGAAGGACTACACGAATTGTTGGAAGTCCCATGTAATTCGAGGAAGTTCGAATCACCTTCTCATTCAGGCATATATGAGGCATGTGATTCAAGATGATGACAACGTGGAGGCCAACTACGTACCGTATCCAGTGCAGGATTCGATACCGTATTTTCCAGAGAAGGTGAAACTCAGGTGTCTTGATGAAATTTCCTCGTTGTCAGCATCTACTGAGACTGCAGCAAATTTCGACGAGTTCACAGCGAACACCTTCGGAGAAACGCTGCAGGCGATTTTTATCCGGCCATACAATGAAAAGGCTAGTACAAGTTGGAGCAAACAAAACTTGTGTGGTGATAGAGTGTGTTTAAGGTTTGGACCGTGCCTCTGAATGAGATG